>PVJS01022050.1:7838-30998 GCA_004027185.1 Glis glis
AAAAATAGGGCTGGGGGCGTAGCGCGGAGGTAGAACGCCCCTGCGTTCAATCCCCAGTACCGCAAAAAAAAAAAAAAAATTAAAAAAGAACTTCTAAGCTGGGCATGGTGGTGCACACTTGTACTCCTAGTACTTGGGAGGCTGAGACAGGAGGAGCTCAGGTCTGAGGACAGCCTCAGCAATTTAGCAAGGCTCTCAGCAACCTAGTGAGACCCTGATTCCAAATAAGAAATAAAATAGGTCTGGGGATTGGGTATGTAGCTCAGAGGTAGAATGCCTCTGGGTTCAATGCCCAGCACCACACACACACACACACACACACACACACACACACAAACCCAACAACAAAACACTTCTGCAGGAGTTTTAGGAATCTGAACACCAGCAGCAGTTGTGGGGGTCCTGTAAAAAGCGCAAGCTGGCTGGCTTTGGGGAGGGAGTCACAGGGGACTTATCAGGAGATGGGTGGGTAAGGCCTAACCTAGACAAAATGTGGAGTTTGGGATGGTAGGCTCACCTGGCCTGAATTGGGATCTGGGTCGTGGGGAGGAAAAACGGGTCACGGGGGGGGGGGGGAGGTGTCACCTGGCATGGATCGAGAGGGACTCACCCAATGTGGGTGGGAGGGATGTATGGGTCTGGAGTCATAGGGGTCAGATCACGGGGTAGGACGGGGCAGAGGTCAGAGGGCTCACCCTGCGTGGGTCGGGGAATGTGGGTCTGCAGCCGTGGGGTGGGCAGGGGTCACGGAGCGTGGAGGTCACTGGGTGCTCACCCGGAGCGCTTCGGGGATCGCGCGGGGAGGTCACAGGAACTCACTCGACGGGGGGAGGTCGGGGGTCCGCGGCGGGAGGGGTCAGGGGTCTGGGTCGCAGGTTGGAGGGGACAGGGGTCACGAGGGCTCACCCGGTGTAGCGCGCGCCAGTGCGGCGGCGCACTCGCAGCTCTCTCGGCGCACGGCGGCGAAGGGGTCGACCAGCGCGCCCCTCAGCGCGCGTACCGCGTCGTCTAGGTGCGGCGCGAGCGCGGCGCCGCCCAGGCCCACGGCCAGACGGAGCAGCTGCACGAGCGCCAGGCGCAGCTCCTCGCATGACTCCGGCGGCGGCCGCGTGGGCTCCGGCCGGGCCAAGCGCGCGGCGAGCGCGGGCAGCAGGTGCGGCAGGGCGTCCTGGGGCCGCGCGGAGCGGCGCAGGCCCAAGCCCAGCAGGTGCACGGCCAGCGCGCGGCAGCCCTCGGCCGGGTCGGTCAGTAAGCGCAGCAGGCGCGGCAGCAGTAGGCGCGCCCAGGGGCCCTGGAAAGCGGCAGGGTCGGCGTCCGGCCGCGCCTCCTCTTCCAGCGCACGTTGCAGGGCCTCCAGCGCGCGCCGCCGCCCCAGCTTGCTGTCGGTCTCCAGCCCCGGCAGAAGACGGCCCAGCACGCGGCTCAGCTCCGCCGCCTCAGCCGCCTCGGCCGGGCCGCCGGTCGCCTCTGCCGGTTCCGCCATCTTCCGCGCGTTGCCAGTTTCCTAGGGAACCTGCCGCTCTCACGACGCTGCGGCGCGGGTTACGGCACGACTTCCGGTCGGCACGGCTAGGAGGGCGGCTCGCGGCGAGTGGGCGGGCCGCTGGCCGCGGGGCGGGGCGTCGGGTGGGCGGGGCGCTGGCCGCGGGGCGGGCGGCTGGTGGGCGGGGCCCTGGCCGCGGGGCGGGGCGTAGGGTGGGCGGGGCCCTGGCCGCGGGGCGGGGCGGGAGTCCGACGGGGCTGGATATGACCTGCGCCGCGGTGGCCGGTGAGGACAGCGGAGGAGTCTGCGACTCGCCGGGAATGGCTGGCAGGCTCTGCTCCTGCGTTGCGGGGACGGCACGGGGCCTGTCGGCCGGGCCACCCAAAATCCAGTCACCTGCCGGGCGCGTGCACATGGCCTTGAGCGAAGTTCTGCTGCAGGCGCCCAGGATGCAGCGGCGTGGGTGCCAGGGTGCCCACGGATGAGCTACTAGGCAGCTCCCACTGTGAAAATGCCCGTAAATTTAAGGATTGGACTTTGTTTCGAATTTTACCCTTTTTGTGTGTGTATGTGTGGCTGACATTTGTGAAATGCCGGTGTTAATAGGCTACCCGTGTGTGTGTGTGTGTGTGTGTGTGTGTGTTTGCGGAACTGGGGATTGAACCCAGGGGCATTCTACTTCCGATCTACACCCCCAGCCCTATTTTTTATTCTTTAATTTGAAACAGGGTCTCACTAAATTGCGGATGGCCTCACTAAGTAGCTGAGGCTGGCCGCGAACCCAGATCCTCCGGTCTCTGCCTCCCAAGTACTGGGATTACAAGCGTGCGCCACCACGCCCAGCTGTTTGTTTGTTTATGTATTTATTTTTTTTAATTTTTATGTGTGATACTGGGGATTGAACCCAGAGACAGTTTACTTTCTAGTTACACCCCCATTCCTATTTTATTTTTATTTTGAAACAGGGTCTTGCTAGGTTGATAAGGGTCTCACTACTTGGTGAGGCTATCCTGTGATCCTCCTGTCTCAGCCTCCCGAGTACTGGGATTACAGGCATGCGCCACCACATGCGGTTTCCCCTTCTGATTTTTAAATGTCTCTAGGAAGCAGGAGCCCCCCTTCTCTTCTCCAACAGGCACTTATTTGGCCAGGCACTATCTGAAGTGCCTGAGATATGCTGCCTATGCAGACATAGGGGAAAGCCCCGCTGTCCCTACTCTCCACACCCTAAGGTCTAGTAGGAGGAGGTAGGCCATTAATGGAAAGATCACACTAATAAGTGTGTAACAGTGGTTTCCTAAGAGAATGCATGCAGGGGAAGATTGGTCCAAATTTGAAAGGCTTCCCCAAGGAAGTGACACCAGAAGTGAAATGTGAGCCTGGTACACACCTGTAATCCCAGCACTTGGGAGACTGAGACAGGAGGATCCCAGTTTCAAGACCAGCCTGGGCAATTTAATGAGACCCTGTTTCCAAAATAAAAAATAAGCTGGGTGTGGTGGTACATGCTTGTACATGTGGTACATGTGGGAGGCTGAGACAGGAGGAGCGCAGATTCAAAAGCCAGCCTCGGCAACTTAGCGAGGCTCTCAGCAACCCTAGTGAGACCCTGTTTCCAAATAAGAAATAAATGGGGCAGGGGGTGTAGCTTGGAGGTAGAATGCCACTGGGTTCAATCCTCAGTACCAAAAAAATAAACAAATAAAAATAAAAAGGGCAGGGGGTATAGTTCAGAGGTACAATGCCCCTGGGTTCAATCCCCACTAGCAAAAAATAAAAAATTTGCCCGAAAAGGTATAAGAAATAGAGAAATCCTAGGAAAGCATAATTTACTAAACAAAAGGAAATAGAAAACCAGAGATGCCTAACACTGTTAAAGAGGTTTGAGTTTATGATTGAAGAGCTTCTCTCAATGTTGTCCATAGGCCCAGATGGCTTTACTGACAAATACTTCAACATTAGTATATGATAACCCACCCATGCCTGTATCCCTCCATACATGTTAGTGAGATAGGTAGTGATACCTTCATATATGGATTTAAGATTTATTTGACCTGTTTCCTTCTTCATTCTCCTTTTTCCCCTCCTCCCTTCCCCAACCCCTTCCACTATTCTACTGGTCTCTTATTTATCTGATGTCCCTTTTGTTTCCTATTTTCTCTCTAACTTCCACATATAAGAGAAAAGATACAAACTTTGACTTTCTGAGATTGGCTGAACTTTTAAATTATCTATATTTGTGCCAAGATGTGACAGAGCTGTCTAAATTTATGTCTAACTCCCTTGTGTGTGTGTGTGTGTGTGTGTGTGTGTGTGTATGTGTGTGTGTGTGCATGTGTGTAGGTACTAGGTATTCACCCCAGTGGTGTTCTACCTCCCAGCTATACCCCCAGGTCTTATTTTTATTTTGTGACAAGGTCTTACTGAGTTGCTGAGGCTGGCCTTGAACCTGTGATTCTCCTGTCTCAGCCTCCCAAGTATTTGGATTACAGGCATGCACCACCACTTCTGGCTTATTTTTTATTTTGAAACAGGGTCTTGCTAAGGTGCTGAGAACCTCACTAAGTTGCTGAGGTTGGCCTCAAACCTGCAATCCTCCTGTCTCCATCTCCCAAGTACTGGAATTACAGATGTGCACCACCATGCCCGGCTTCCACTGAACATATTTTAAAGAGCCACAAAATGCAAGAAAAAAGGAATTTCCAAATCTCTTCCAGGAGTCTTGCCTGCCAATGTCTTTGTTACACGTGTTTAAAAGTGTGTCGTTGGGCTTGGCATGGTGGCACATGCCTGTAATCCCAGTACTTGGGAGGCTGAGACAGGAGGATCGCGGGTTTGAAGCCAGCCTCAACAATTTAGCGAGGCTCTCAATGATTTAGCAAGACCCTGTTTCCAAATAAAAAATAAAAAGGGCTGGGGGTAGAGCTCAGAGCTAGAATGCTCCTAGGTTCAATCCCCAGCACCAAAATAAATAAATAAATAAGCATCATTGAAACCAGTATAATAAACTGGTTTTATTTTATTTTATTTATTTATTTTTTGCGGTACTAGGGATTGAACCCAGAGGCATTCTACCTCCGAGCTACACCCCCAGCCCTATTTTTTATTCTTTATTTTGAAACAGGGTCTCACTGAGTTGCAGAGGCCTCACTAAGTAGCTGAGGCTGGCCGTGAACCTGGATCCTCTGGTCTCAGCCTCCCAAGTACTGGGATTACAAGTGTGCACCACCACTCCCGGCTATAAACTGATTTTAGTAAGTAACTCTTGGTTCATGTGTTCATTATTTCACTTGATAAATATTTATGTAGCATGTGATGCTTCTGGATATTCTGCTGTGCACTAAAGAGAAGGAAGAGTCGAAGCAGATGCAGTGCTTCGTCCTCATGGAACTGATGGTCCAGCTAGGAGATGGTGGGTTGTTTAGTTGAAGGGTAAGACACAGAGATGCGACTCAGGCGCAGTGGCCCACACCTGTAATCCCAGTACTTGGGAGGCTGAGACAGGAGAATCGCAGGTTTGAGGCCAGTCTCAGCAACTTAGTGAGACCTTCAGTAAGTTAGCAAGACCTTATTTCAAAATAAAAAATAGAATAGGGCTGGGGGTATAGCTCAGAAGTAGAATGTCCCTGAGTTCAGTCCCCAGTACCAGAATAAATTAAAAATATATATATAAGTGCTGGGAGTGTAGCTCAGTGATGAATTGCCCATGGGTTCAACCCCCAGTACCACCAAAGAGAGAGGGAGAGAGAGATGGAGCTGGTTGGTCAGCCAAGGAGTAGAGTGCAGTGCAGGGCCCCAAGGGACAGGGCTCCACGTGGCAACACGAGCTGGCATTTGAGCAGTGGGGCACTCTTAACTAGGCAAAGAGGGGGAGGGGAGAGAGGGCTGTTGTTTTGCCAGGGGATTTGGCCCCATGGAGGGAGAGCAGGAAGTAAGGGGACGTGGGCTCATCCTTTTGACTAGAAAGATGAATCAGAGATGACGCTGGTCTGGATTGAAATACTAGTGGGAGATGTGGGCGGATTCAAGAGCTATTTTGTGGATAACATCGACAGAAACTGGCTACAGGTTCAGGGCTGAGAGGCAGGGAGATTCTTTTTTTATATATACTGGGGATTGAACACAGGGGCATTCTACCTCCGAGCTATACCCTTAGCCCTCTTTTATTTTTTATTTTGAAACAGGGTCTTGCTAAGTTGCTGAAGCTGGCCTTGAATTTGTGATTCTCCTCTCTCAGCCTCCCAAGTACTGGGATGACAGGCATGCACGCCTGCACCCAGTTTGAGGCAGGGAGATGTTAGGGAGGGATCACTGTTTTTGGCTTGGATCCCTGAACAGATGGAGGTATCCTTCAGAGACAGAAAATACTGGCGTATGACCAGGTTTGCAGGGAAGAGCGCATGTCTGGTTTGGGGCATAAAGATCTTGAAGAAGATTCTGGTTATGCAATACTGATTAAATCTCTAGTACCAAGCCGGGCGTGGTGGCGCACACTTGTAATCCCAGTACTTGGGAGGCGGAGACCGGAGGATCCGAGTTCACGGCTAGCCTCAGCTACTTAGTGAGGCCCTCCGCAACTTCGTGAGACCCGGTTTCAAAATAAAGGATAAAAATAGGGCTGGGGTGTAGCTCGGAGGTAGAATGCCCCTGGGTTCAATCCGGTACCGCAAAAAAAAAAAAAAAAAAAAAAAAATCTCTAGTACCAAAAAGAAAAAAAGGTGAGAGGCTGGGGATGTATCTCAGTAATAGAATCCCCTTGGATTCAACCCCAGTAACACACACACACACACACACACACACACACACACACACACCAAAACAGAATTGTAATTTTAGTGTGTTTCCAGGAGGGAGTGAAAATAATGGGTGTTTTAAATTCTCCATCTTTTCCAGGAAGATTTAATCATTTTAACATAAAATTAAGCTGGGTATGGTGGTGCATGCCTATAATCCTAGTACTTGGGAGACTGAGACAGGAGGATCTCAGGTTGGAGACCAGTGCATAGTAACGTAAGAAGACTATTTCAAAATGAAAAGTAAAAAGGGCTGGGGGTGTAGCTCAGAGTAGAGCACCTCTGGGTTCAATCCCCAGTGTGTCACACACACTGAAGAAAGAAAATTAGATATTTTTGAGTTTCTACCATATGTGTACATGGTATAACATTTAAAATGTCCCCAAGGTATCAGGATCCTGCAAGTCTCCTTCTATCTTCTCGCTCAGAGGTACAATCTCCCTCCCCACCCGCCCCCAGAGGCCACCTCTGTCACTGGGTTTGGAAGTGTCCTTTCAGAGAAATTCTATGCCTGAATAAACATACACTGATGCATAATTTCATCTTTCAAATAGTAGCAAAATGTGCAAAGTTTCATGCCATGCTTTTTTTTTTTTTCACTTAAAAATATGCTTTGAGCCGGGCATGGTGGTGCACACCTGTAATCCCAGTACTTGGGAGGCTGAGACCAGAGGATCCGGGTTCGCGGCCAGCCTCAGCTACTTAGTGAGGCCCTCTGCAACTTAGTGAGACCCTGTTTCAAGATAAATAATAAAAAATAGGGCTGGGGGTGTAGCCCAGAGGTAGAATGCCCCTGGTACAGCAAATAAATAAATAAATAAATAAATAAATAAATAATAAATGTTTGTGTCTTATTTAAAAAAATATATGCTTTGAGCTGTTGGTGGACACCTGTAATCCTAACACTTGGGAGGCTGAGACAGGAGGATCACAGGTTTGCAGCCAGTCTCAGCAACTTAGGCCCTCTGCAACTTAGACCCTGAATCAAAATAAAAAGAAAATAAAATAGGGCTGAGGTGTAACTCAGAGGTAGACTGCCCCTGGGTTCAATCCCCAGTACCACACACATACAAAAAGAATATGCTTTGGAGATGGTTTAGTGTTAATCCATGCACAGCTGTTTTATCTTTATCTTTTTTTTTTTTTTTTTTTTTTTTTTTTTTTTTTTTTTTTTTTTGGTGTGCTAGATGCATCCTGCCAGCCAGCCCCCTGACCCTGGAGGTCCTTATCTGTAAAGGACACACTCCAAGGGGACTCTCTGCCGGGGCACAATGTCCCAGCACAACTCAGGGTCATTCAGGGGTACCTTGAGATTAGAGGGATGTCCTTTGAGGTCAGCCAGAGAGGGCTCCCACACACTCCCCTCCCAAGGAACAATGCAAGGGGAGGTCCCTATAGAGGATCTCCAGAGGACCTCAGAGGAGTCCCATGAGAGAAGCAGCCAGTCCTAGAGCATGCACCCCAAAGCCAGACCACCACCATCGCCAGGGACACCCAGCTCTATTTCATTATCCTTTTCACCTGGCCAAACTGGAGGGGCTAGAGGAATTGTAACAGGAGGGGGAGGGAAGGAGAGGTGGCCAGCAAGGTGGAAGGCAGGTGACCTGCTACAACTTCAGGCCTGGGATTGAACCCAGGGGCACTCTACCTCTGAGCTACACACCCAGTCCTTTTTATTTTTTATTTTGAAACAGAGTCTTGCCTAGTTGCTGAAGGTCTCCCTAAGTTGCTGAGGCTGGCCTCGAACCTGCAATCCTCCTGTCTCAGCCTCCCAATTACTGGGATTATAGGCATGTGCCACTGCACCCAGCCAGCCAAGGATTTGGGTTGTTGTGGGATGTTAGTTTTGATTCAGATGAGACAGAACTTGAGTTCTGAAACAAGGCCTTTTTCTAGTAGGTGTGCCCAGGACAAGGGTGTCTGCGGGTAACAGGGATGGGGCCAGGGGCATGCTGGAGGGCGGGGGCTGGGGAAGCCAGGGCTTCTTGTCCTACCCCTGGGTGAGCCTGTTCATGCCAACCTCTTACTGGCAGGAAGAGACTGGGCCAAGGCCAGCTGTGCTGGGGAGCATAGGCAAGGCCGGTGACCCAGTAGAGGGCCTGTGTGGCTAGGTGCATGTGGCCAGGTGAATGGGGCAACAGGTGAGTATGAGACAGGTGAGACAAATTAGTTGAAGACAGATGAGTGGAGGAATAGGTGGGGGAAGGACAGGTGAATATGAACAGGTGAGTGGGGAGGGGCAGGTGAGTGAAGATGGGGAATAGATAGATGTCTTCAAGACCCTGTGCTCCCCACCCTCTCTCCTGTTATCTAGACCACTCCCTGGAAAGGGAGATGAAGTTTCTGCCCCCACCCTGGTAGGTAAGGGCAAAATATGTTGGGCAATAGAAAATTAAGGACAGGCTGGGCATGGGTGCACACCTGTAGTCCGAGTACTTGGAAGGCTGGGACAGGAGGATCCTATGTTGGAGGGCAGCCTCAGCTACTTAGTGAGGCCCTCTGCAACTTAGCAAGACCCTGTTTCAAAATAATAAAAGGGATGGGTGTGTAGCTCAGAGGTAGAGTGGTGCCCCTGAATTCAATCCCCAGTAGCTCCCCTAAAAAGAAAGAAAGAAAGAAAAGAATTCTCTTTCTTGCAGGCTTGGGGCTGCAGATTAGGAAATCGGTGAGGGTAACCCCCGACCCACCCAGGGTGAAACCAGCTCTGACAGCATGGTGGGGGTGCCTGGGCCATCTCCTGGGCCCTGGGTGCTGCAACCAGCCAGGGAGGGTGACTGTGAGTCTGAGCGCCGCAGGGGGAGGGTGGGCGTGGGGCGGTCCTGGCAGTGCTACCGTGGGTCCCTGTGTCCACGCCTTGGAGTGTCGTGCGCCAGCCCAGGGTAGGGGGCGGGAATGGGGTGGGGGCGGGGAGGCCGGGCAGGTCGAGGGGGGGGGATCCGCGGGTCGGTGGGGAGACGGCCGCGGGCGGGGTTCGGGGTGCAGCTGGCGGCGCGCGGCGGGGGCGGGCAGAGGGCGGCGCCGCTGCAGTGCGGGGACCCGCTCGCCGCGTCCCCGCGTCCCCGCGTCACCGCCTCCGGCCTCGGGCGTCGCGCATCCAGGTACGAGGGCCGGGGTGGGGTCTGCCCCGGACCTCCCCTGTCCGGAACTGGGCCTCGGCCGGGGCTGGGAGGCCCGTCGGGAAACGCGCGCATCTGGGGAAACCCTGGCCGCGGGGCCCCTGGGGAGTGAGGGAGGCGCGGGAGGTGGAACCAGGCCCGCGCTCCCGCTCCGGCCCCGGCGCCGCAGCACGGTCTGGGGGGCCCAGCCCACGTCCTTTCTTGGGGTCGGGCTCCCCATCATGGTCTGGGGGTGTCCCCGCCCGCGTCATCTCTTGGGGGCCCGAAGCGTCCCATCAGGGTCCGCGGGGCCCCTCCTGCGTTCTCTCTTGGGGTCCGGGAAGGGTCTCCGCCCTCAGAGAGGCCAGGCGGAGTGCGGCGGGGGGGGGGGTGCCGGGGCCTGGGGCCGCCTTCTTGGTGGTCTGAAAACCCCGGGCCTCTTGGCGGGCGGCCCCAGTTGGGGCGGGCAGCGCGGCGACCTGGCCATTGTGACAACCCAGCTCAGAGCGCAGGGGCGCGTTCTGGCCGGCCGCTATTGTTCTCCCTGTTCCACCCCTCAGCGAGGCCCCCCAGCTGGGGTTCCCGATGTTTTCCTTAATTTTCGCGCGAAAGAGTCCACCCTGACCCTTTAACAGCCTCTCTTCCACCCCCACCCCGCCCCCATCTCCTGGACCATGCCTCCAGCTGGGGCCCCAGGTTATGACAACATTTACATTTCACACAAGTGTCCTTAAAAAGGGGGCGGGTGTGTGTGTGTGTGTGTGTGTGTGTGTGTGAGAGAGAGAGAGAGAATGAAAGTGAGACCATATAACCCCTGGACTGGACTGGACACTCAGGGAGCCAGGCACCCCACTTCTCCCACCTCAGATTTCTCAGAGATGCAGAAGGGGGCTTCTGGATCACCCCCAAGTTCTGTATGAACCCTTTGCATCCCCCCAAGAGTCTGTTCAGAGGTAAGGCTTTTGGGGCTGTTAATGTTACACAACTCAGGTAGCCCCCAAAGGAAAGATCTTTGACAAATGCAAAACAAACGACTTCCTTGTACACTGTTCATTGGATTTGTCCACTGATGATAGACCTTATTGTGTGCCGTGTGCATATTTATGAAGCACAGCAGTTCAGCCCGGGCACCCCAGCTCCTGCTAAGGTCCTGTGGTTTGCATTTTCCTCAGCAACAAGAAGAGGACACCCTGACCATGGCCTCTCCATCCTCGTTCCACTTGGAGGAGGAAGACAGTCTAAAGGGATGCGAGCTGTATGTTCAGAAGCACAGCATTCAGCAGGTGCTCAAAGATTGCATTGTGCACCTCTGCATCTCCAAGCCGGACCGCCCCATGAGGTTCCTCCGGGAGCACTTTGAGAAGCTGGAGAAGGTCAGTGGCTTCCACCCTCTGTGTGTCCTTTCGCAGGTGTCCCGGGGTCTAGTAGCTGCAAGTCCCTCCTTCGTCCTGCCATTCTCGAGAGAGGGGTGGATGTCAGAAGAATGGCATCACGAGGATCCTTCTGGAAGATGGGGAGCAGAACTGATTTGGGGCTGGCCCTGGCTTGTTTGGTCTCAGGTTCATCCTTGGGCATGGTCTATCTGGCCACAGAATCCCCCCTTCTACTTCCAGGGGGCTCAGGGTTTTAAGTGCTCCCATGGGAAGTGACCCAGCTTTCGAGGTCATTTATGGGTGCTCCTGGCCATTTTCAGCTTGGGGGATGGAGGTGGGAGCAGGTCTAGTTATACATGCCATAAAAGAAAGTAACTCCCATGCTTGGGAGGCTGAGACAGGAGGATTGCAGGTTCAAGGACAGCCTCAGAAACTTAGCGAGGCCCTCAGCAACCTGGTGAAACTCTGTTTCAAAAATTTAAAAAAGGTGGGAGGCCGAGACCGGAGGATCCTGGTTGGCGGCCAGCCTCAGCTACTTTAGCGAGGCCCTCTGCAAGTTAGTGAGACCCTGTTTCAAAATAAAGAATAAAAAATAGGGCTGGGGGTGTACCTTGGAAGTAGAATGCTCCTGGATTCAATCCCTGGTACCACAAAAAAAATTTTTTTTTAAAGGGCTGGGGGTGTAGCTGGGAGGTAGAATGTCCCTGGATTCAATCCCTAGTACCAAAAAAGAAGGAACTCCTATCGCCCCCCACCCCATGAACTGGGAATGGGGAATTGGGTTCCATGTCAACCTGCACCATCGAGACGTGGCAGCTGCAGATAGAAGGAAACACCCCTTGGGAGTATTTGATGGAAGAAGCACACACCTGCTCAGCTCTTCTCTTTTTTTATTTTTATTTTTTGCAGTGCTGGGGACGGAACCCACGGCCTCATACATGCTAGGAGAGCACTCTACCACTGAGCTATGGCCCCATCGTGTGTGTGTGTGTGTGTGTGTGTTAGTTACTGGGAATGGAACCCAGGGGCATTCTACCTCTGAGCTACACCCCAACCCTTTTTATTTTTGTTTTGAAGCAGGGTCTAGCTTAGTTGCTGAGAATCTTGCTATACTGCTGAGTCTATCCTCAAACCTGAAATCTTCCTGTCTCTGCCTCCCAAGTATTGGATTTCAGGTGTGCCCCACCACATCTGGCTCCCATCCCCCTTCTTTTATACTTGTAATTATACATCATACGGGGTATAGAGTGATAGAAACATACATGCACACAACTCTTGGAGCACTTCCCTCTGGGTCCCAGCCCTCCATCCTCTTCCTTGTACATGTCTTTGAGATTGGCATTGGTAATTTTGTATACATACATTGCATTATTTCAACTATTACTCTCTTTACATCTTGTCCCCCTCCTCCCTCCCCTAAACCCCCTCTGTCACTCAGTTGGAGTCTCTCCTCCTCTACCTGATTTTACCATTATTTCCGAAATTCTATCTAGCTTCCACATATAAGAAAAAGATGCATACTTGTAATCCCAGTACTTGGGAGGCTGAGACCAGAGGATCAGGTTTGTGGCCAGCCTCAGCTACTTAGTGAGGCCCTCCACAACTTAGTGAGAACCTGTTTCAAAATAAAGAATAAAAAATAGGGCTGGGGGTGTAGCTTGGAGGTAGAATGTCCCTGGGTTCAATCCCCAGTACTGCAAAAAAAAAAAAAAGAAAAAGAAAAAGAAAGCATACAACTATTCATTTTTTGAGACTGGCTAATCTTGCTTAGCATAACATTCTCAAGTCCCACTCATTTTCCTGCAAATGACATGATTTTGTTCTTTCTTTATGTCTGAGTAAAATTCCATTGTGTAGCTGGGCGTGGTGGTGCACGCTTGTAATCCCAGTACTTGGGAGGCTGATACCAGAGGATCCGGGTTCGCAGCTAGCCTCAGCTACTTAGTGAGGCCCTCCGCAATTTAGGGCTGGGGGTATAGCCTGGAGATAGAATGCCCCTGGGTGCAATCCCCAGTACTGCAAAAAAAAAAAAAATTCCATCATGTGGCTATACCACAGCTTGTGATCCATTCATCTGTCAATGGGCACCTAGGCTGGTTCCATAATTTTGCTATTGTGAATTGTGCTGCTATGAAGACGGATATGCATGCATCACTATAATATTCTGACTTCAGTTCCTTTGGAAAGAGGCCCAAGAACTCTATTGCTGGGTCATATGGTAGGTCCATTCCCAATCTTCTGAGAAACCTCCACACTGATCTTCATAGTGGCTATACTAGTTTGCAGTCCCACCAGCAGTGCAATAGGGTTCGTATTTCCCCACATCCTCACCAGCATTTATTATTGTGTTCTTTTGTGTGTGTGTGTGGTACCGGGGATTGAACCCAGGGGTATTTTACCTCCAAGCCACACTCCCAGTCCTATTTTTTATCCTTTTTTTTTTTTTGCAGTACCGGGGATTGAACGCAGGGGCGTTCTACCTCCGCACCACACCCCCGGCTCTATTTTTTTGTATACTTTATTTTGAAACCGGGTCTCACGAAGTTGCGGAGGGCCTCACTAGGTAGAGAGAGAGAGAGAGAGAGAGAGAGAGCGGGAGCATGCGAGCACGAGAGCACATGCATGTGCTGAGGCTGGCTGCGAACCCAGATCCTCCGGTCTCCGCCTCCCAAAGTACTGGGATTACAAGCGTGCGCCACCACGCCCGGCTTATCCTTTATTTTGAAACTGGGTCTCACGAAGTTGCACAGGGCCTCACTAAGTAGCTGAGGTTGGCCGTGAACCCGGATCCTCCGGTCTCTGCCTCCCAAGTACTGGGATTACAAGCGTGCGCCACCACGCCCGGCTTATTATTGTGTTCTTGATGATTGCTATTCTAATTGGAGTTAGATGGAATCTCACTGTAACTTTGATTTGCATTTCCCTGATTGCTAATGATGTTGAACATTTTTCATATATTTATTGGCCATTTGTATTTCTTCTTTGGAGAAGTATCTATTCAGTTCAGTTGCCCATTTTTTTTGACTGTGTGTGTGTGTGTGTGTGTGTGTGTGTGTGTGTTAAAGTTTTTAAGCTCTTTGTATATTCTAGATATTAGTCCTTTATCAGAGGGATAGGTGGCAAAGATATCCCATTCTGTAGGCTCTGTCGTAGACTCTTGATGGTTTCCTTTGCTGCACAGAAGCTTTTTAATTTAATGCCATCCCATTTATGAATTCTTCTTTTAATTTCCTGAACTTTCAGGATGTTATTGAGGAAGTTTCTACCAGTTCCTATATGTTGGATGCTGGTCCCATTCCCCCCCCTTTTTTTTTTACCTTGACACAGAGTCCAAGTTGCCCAGGCTGGCCTTGAACCTGCAATGCCCCTCCCTCGGCCTCCCCAGTAGCTGGGATTATAGGCCTGTACCATCATGCCCTGCTTCAGTGCTTCTCTTTTTTTTTTTTTTTTTTTGGTGCTGAGGATTGAACCCAGGGACATCTCTTTCTACCTCTGAGCTACACTTTCAGCCCCCTTTTTTTTGAAACAGGGTCTCGCTAGGTTGATGAGAATCTCACTACTTGTCATATCTGTCCTCGAACCTGTGATCCTCCTGACTCAGCCTCCCAAGTACTGAGATTACAGGTGTGCGCCACAATGCCCAGTATATAGTGCTTCTCTTTTGAGGAGACTCTCATAACTTATTTCTCCATGAATGAGGTTCCTTGTGCCTCCCTGACCCCTGCTTCTGGGTGCTTCCTGTGAAAAGGCTGGCTGGGCAGCAGGAGATTGGACATGAGCCCCCCCATGGCTCTCTTCTCCATGGTGGGCCCCTTCCAGTCCTCCTCCCTACTCTTTACCCCAGACTCTTTCTGGGTGTAACCTGGGTTCTCTGCTTTGTCTTTTGTTACAACATAACTATCCCTTGTCCCAGTCTCTCATGCGGACCAAATAGGAATGTGGGGAGCTCTGTTCAGGCAAAGATCCATCCTTCCTTCCTTCCTTCCTTCCTTCCTTCCTTCCTTCCCTTTCTCCCAGGAACATTCTACCTCTAAGCTATACCCCCAGCCCTATTTTTAATTTTTATTTTGAAACAGGGTCTCACTACTTGCTGAGGCTGTCCTTGAACCTACGATCCTTGGGTTTCAGCCTCCCAAGTACTGGGATTACAGGCATTTGCCACCACGCCTGGCAACGATCTGCTTTTAAATACCAGTGAGCCTCTAGGTCTCTATCCAGTGGGGTTTATACTTCATGTGTATTTGTGTGTGGGGGGGTACTGAGGGTTGAATTCAGAAGCATTCTGCCACTGAGCTACACCACCAGCCCTTTTTTGTTTTTTATTATTTTTTATTTATTTATTTATTTATTTTTGCGGTACCGGGGATTGAATGCAGGGGCGTTCTACCTCCACGCTACGCCCCCGGCCCTATTTTTATATTTTATTTTGAAACCGGGTCTCACGAAGTTGCGGAGGGCCTCACTAAGGAGAGAGAGAGAGAGAGAGAGAGAGAGAAAGAGAGAGAGAGAGAGAGAGACAGGGAGAGACAGGAAGAGAGAGAGCGAGAGAGCTGAGGCTGGCCGCGAACCCAGATCCTCCGGTCTCTGCCTCCCAAAGTACTGGGATTACAAGCGTGCGCCACCACGCACCGCTTGGTTTTTATTTTGAAACAGGGCCTTGCTAAGTTGCCTGGGCTGGCCTTGAACCTATGATCCTCCTGACTCAGCCTCCCAAATATTGGGGTTACAGGAGTGTATCACTACATTAACAGGGTTTATAAACTGACAGGGGTATTCTGTGGTCACATAGCCCCAAACCAGAGGAATGAATTTGTCTCTTCCCTTTAAGAGACTCCATCAAAAAACATTTTAAAGCAATGCATGCCTATTAAAGAAAATTTGAAAATTCAGAAGTAGAAAGAAGTAAAAGCAAGCCAGGCGTGGTGGCCCACACCTATAATCCAGTACTTGGGAGGCTGAGACTGGAGGATCACAGGTTCAAGGACAGCGTGTGGTAACTTAGCAAGACCCTATTGCAAAATAAAAAACAAATTATGGCTAGGGGTGTAGCTCAGGGGTAGAATGCCCCTGGATTTAATCCCAGTACCACAAACAAACAAAAAAGATTAAGATGAGGCATGTGCGGGGATGCACACCTGTAATCCCAGTACTTGGGAAGCTGAGACAGGAGGATTGCAGGTTTGAGGCCAGCACGTGGTAATTTAGTGAGACCCCTTTTCAAAATAAAAAATAAGTAGCCAGGCATGGTGGCGCAAGCTTGTAATCCCAGTACTTGGGAGGCTGAGAGGAGGATCGCAGGTTCGTGGCCAACCTCAGCTACTTAGTGAGGCCCTCTGCAACTTAGACCCTGTTTCAAAATAAAGAGTAACAAATAGGGCTGGGGGTATATCTCAGCCCCTGAGTTCCATCCCCAGCAGCAGCCAGGTGTAGTTGTGCATTGCTGTAATCCCAGTACTGGAGAGGCTGAGACAGAGGATCACAGATTTGTGGACAGCCTCAACAACTTACTAAGACCCTGTTTCAAAATGAAAATAAAATAGGCTCAGGGTGTAGTTCAGAAATAGAGCACCCCTGGGTTGCATTCCCAGTACCCCCCCAAAAAAGAGAGAGAGAGAAAAAAAAAGAATAAAGTAGGGCTAGGGGTGTAGCTCAGTGTAGAACACCCCTGGGTTCAATCCCCAGTTCTCTACGCACACACAAAAGAGAAATAAAATCTTCTGCAGGACCCCCCCCACTTCTTGCCCCCTCAAGCCTTGTACTTTTTAGAAACGTGGTGCTTTTAGTCATGCGTAGTCATGTTGCAGATGCAGTTTTGTATTTTGTATTTTTCCATGTGTCATATGCTTCCCACAGACCTTGCTTTCTGTGACTACCCGATGTTCTTTTGAGGAGATAAAGCTTTTCAACCTTACCCTCATGATTGGACAAGTGAATTGCTTCCAGATTTTTTAATATTAAAAGTTATGCCATACTGACATATTCGTCCATAGGTTTTTTTTCTTTTTTCTGTGTGTAGTATTGTTTGTTTAGGATGGCCTTTTTTTTTTTTTTTTTTTCGGTACCGGGGATTGAACACAGGGGCGTTCTACCTCCGTGCCATACCCCCGGCCCTATTTTTTTGTATACTTTATTTTGAAACCGGGTGTCATGAAGTTGCGGAGGGCCTCACTAGGTAGAGAGAGAGAGAGAGAGAGAGAGCGAGAGCGAGTGAGAGTGAGGCTGGCTGCGAACCCAGATCCTCCGGTCTCCGCCTCCCAAAGTACTGGGATTATAAGCGTGCGCCACCACGCCTGGCTTAGGATGGCCTTTTAAAACTGGAGTTCCAAGCCAGGCGTGGTGGCGCATGCTTGTAATCTCAGTATTTGGGAGGCTGAGACAGGAGGATCTGGGTTCGCGGCCGGCCTCAGCTACTTAGTGAGGCCCTCCGCAACTTAGTGAGACCCTGTTTCCAAATAAAGAATAAAAAATAGGGCTGAGAGTGTAGCTCAGAGGTAGAATGCCCCTGGGTTCAATCCCCAGTACTGCAAAAAAAAAAAAAAAAAACAACACAAAACTGGAGTTCCCGGGTAAAAATAATCTTGCTGGTATTGTAGAGAGCTTTCCAAAAAGGGGCATCAGTTCACATTCCCGCTAGCAGAGTCTGACTGAATTTACCCACCCTCCCCAGCTTAGACTGTTTATTTTATTTTATATTTTGGGAGTACTGGGCATTGAACCCAGGGGCATTCTACCTAAGAGCGACACCCCCAGCTCTTTTTATGTTTTATTTTGAAACAAGGTCTCGCTAAGTTGCTGAGGGTCTTGCTTAGTTGCTGAGGTTGGCCTCGAACCTGCGATCCTTCTGTCTCAGCCTCCAAGTACTGGGATGACAGGCCTGTGCCACTGTGCCCAGTTTTTTTTTTTAATAATTTTATTGGTGGATTGTAATTGCCCATCACAGTGAGTTTCAAAGTAACACATTCATATATGCACACAGCACTTGTTGTGTTTCCCTTTATATACCCCGCCTCTTTTCTCCCTATACATGTTAGTGAGATTGGTAGTGATAATTTCATATAGAACATAACACTATTGGCTATTTCCTTCCTCAAACTTCCTTCTTCCCCTCCCCTCCCTCCTTCACTTCCCTTCCACCATTCTACTGGTCTCTCTCCTCATTTATCTGAATTCCCTTTGTTTCCTATTTTCTCTCTAGCTTCCACATATGAGACAAAGCATATGATCTTTGATTTCTGAGACTGGTTGATCTCACTTAGTATGATATTCTCTAGTTTCATTCATTTTCCTGCAAATGACATAATTTTGTTCTTCTTGATGGCTGAGTAGAATTCCATTGTTTGTATATGCCACATTTTCTTTATCCATTCATCCGTTGACTGACACATAGGTGGGTTCCATAACTTGGCTATTGTGGATTGTGATGCTATAAACATGGGTAAGCATGTATCATGCCGGGCGTGGTGGTGCATGCTTGTAATCCCAGTACTTGGGAGGCTGAGACCGGAGGATCCAGGTTCACAGCCAGCCTCAGCTACTTAGTGAGGCCCTCCACAACTCAGGGAGACCCTGTTTCAAAATAAAGAATAAAAAACAGGGCTGGGGGGTGTAGCTCAGGGGTAGAATGCCCCTGGGTTAAATCCCCAGCATTGCAAAAAAAAAAAAAATGGGTAAGCATGTATCACTATGGTATTCTAATTTTAATTCTTTTGGAAGTGAGGAGTGGTATAGCTGGATCATATGGTAGTTCCATTTCTAGTCTTTTAATTAATTAGTTTTTTTTTGGTACTAGGGATTGAACCCGGAGGCATTCTACTGCCAAGCTATGCCCCCAGCCCTATTTTATTTTTATTTTGAAACAAGGTCTTGCTAGGTTGATGAGAGTCTCATTACTTGCTGAGGATGTCCTTGAACCTATGATCCTCCTGTCTCAGCCTCCCAAGTATTAGGATTGTAGGCATGCACCACCATGCCTGGCTTAGTCTTTTAATTTAAAAAGCTTGCCGGGTCTGCCTGCAGTCTCAGTACTTGGGAGGCTGAAACAGGAGGAGTGGAGGTTTGAGGCCAGTTTCTCAGCAAACTATCGAGATACTGTTTCAAAACAAACAAAAAAAGGGCTGGGGGTGTAGCTTGGAGGTAGATTGCCCTTGAGTTCAAGCCCTAGTACCACAAAAAAAAAAAAAGAAAGAAAAAGAAAAAAGAGGGAGAGCCAGGCAGGTGACCCTAATAAGTCCTTTTCCATCTCAAGCCACAAATTTGTTAGAACTGAAGTCTCTTGGTTCATTTACACATGATCCCCAGCCAGGTAGCTGGTCCCATAGGACATGAGTTCTAGGAATGACTGAAGGCGGGAGTCCATCGGGAGGCTGGAGGCGGGGTTCCCCGACCTGAGCTGAGGCGGCAGAGTGGGAACAGAGCGGTGGCTCTCTCCTGGGGACATTTCTGGTTGCTACATTGGGGTTGGGTTTTGCCATCGGTTGTCACCTAGTGGGTAGAGGTTGGGGATATGGCTACACATCCTACAGTGTACAAGATAGCCCCCTACAACAAGGAATTATCTGGCCCCAAGCTGGGCATGGTGGCATACACCTGTGATCCCAGTACTTGGGAGGCAAGACAGGAGGATCACAGGTTCAAGGCCAGCCTCACCAACTCAGCGAGATCCTATTTCAAAATAAAAAATAAAAAGGGCTGGGGTACAGCTCGGAGGTAGAATGCCCCTGGGTTCAATCCCCAGTACCAAAAAAAAAAAAAGTTAAGCTATCCTGGTAGGTGATCATTTCCTGCCTCTGACAGGTGAAGACTTCGGTGCAGGGGCAAGGTGGCCAGAGGGCCTCGGACTAGTCCTGCGTTCCATGTTGAGGATGTTCCTGCCACAGCTCGCAAATCCCTTATCCAAAATGCTTGAGATCAGAGTGTTCTGGATTTCAGATTTTTTTTTAAGTACTGGGGATTGAACCCAGGAGCATTCTACCTCTGAGCTACACCCCCAGCCCGATTTTTTATTCTTTATTTTGAAACAGGGTCTCACTAAGTTGCGGAAGCCTCACTAAGTAGCTGAGGCTGGCCTTGAACCCGAATCCTCCTGTCTCAACCTCCCAAGTACTGGGGTTACAAGTGTGCGCCACCACGCCCGGCTAAATTTCCCCTTTTTATGAGGATCCTGGATTGAGGCCATCCTAATGACCTCATTTTGACTCCATGGCTTCTGGAAAGGCCCTGTCTGCAGATAAGATCACACGCTGAGGCACCGTCGTGAAAACTCCAACATGTCTCTGGGGCGGGGGACACAATTCACCCATCAGAGCTGCCTTTTCAGGCACGGGCAGCGCATTCCCAGTTGAGTTTACCACCCGCAGAAGCCACTGACAAGCGGAAGTAGCGACTTGCATGATGTCCAGGATGGTGCAATCCCACTTTTGTCAAAGGGAATGGCAACAACAATGTATCTGTGCACATTGAAAAAATCTGAGGGTTTACACCAAAAGGCCCACCAGAGCCACATCTCCGGGCAAGGCCGCAGTAGTTTTTCAGTTTCCTTTTTTCTGCAGTAGCTGGTGGGTTGAGGCTTTCTAGGTGGTGGTTTTGTGAAATTTCTGAGTCATATGTCCACTTCTGTGTGTGGGTGCATTTAACAGGGGAGAATGTCCCTTTGCTGTTAGGAGCTCCCAAAGTGTAAAACAACTAGGAAACCCCTAAAATCCCATGGGAATCCCATATCCCAAGACTGGCTCTTGGCCAGTGAAAAGCAGTGGAATAAGCCTGAGGCAGAGAGGGGGAGGATCCCAGGTTAAAGACCAGCCTCAGTGAGACCCTGTTAAAAAAAAAAAAAGCAGGGTGTGGTGGCACACGCTTGTAATCCCAGTACTTGGGAGGCTGACACTGGAGGATCAGGGTTCGTGGTCAGCCTCAGCTACTTAGTGAGGCCCTCCACAACTTAGTAAGACCCTGTTTCAAAAAATAAAGAATGGAGCCGGGTGTGGTGGCGCACGCTTGCAATCCCAGTACTTTGGAAGGCGGAGACCGGAGGATCCCTCAGCTAGTTAGTGAGGCCCTCCACAACTTGGTGAGACTCTGTTTCAAAAATAAACAATAAGCCGGGTGTGGTGGCGCACGCTTGTAATCCCAGTACTTGGGAGGCGAAGACCGGAGGATAGGGGTTCACGGCCAGCCTCAGCTACTTAGTGAGGCCCTCTGCAACTTCATGAGACCCGGTTTCAAAATAAAGTATAAAAAATAGGACCGGGGGTGTACCTCGGAGGTAGAACGCCCCTGGGTTCAATCCCTGGAACCGCAAAAAAAAAAAAAAAAAAAAAGAGAAAAATAGGGCTGGGGGTGTAGCTTGGAGGTAGAATGCTCCTGGGTTCAATCCCCAGTACCATCAAAAAAAAAAAAAAAAAAGCTGAGCATGGTGGCACACTCCTGTAATCCCAGTACTTGGGAGGTTGAGACAGGAGGAACAGGAGGATTGTAGGTTCAAAGCAAGCCTCAGCAATTAAGTGAGACCCTCAGCAATTCAGCAAGACGTTGTTAAAAAAAATAGCTGGGTGTAGTGGCACACACCTTTAATCCCAATACTTGGGAGGCTGAAATTGGAGGATCACAGGTTGTGGGCCAGCCTTAGTAATTTAGTGAGACATTCAGCAACTTAGCAAGATGCTATTTCAAAGTAAAAAATAAAAGGACTAGGGGTATAGCTTGGAGGTAGAATGCCCCTGGGTTCGATCCCCAGTACCAAAAAAAAAAAAAAAAAAAGCTGGGCATGGTGGTGTGTGCCTATAATCCCATACCTGGGAGGCTGAGCAATTTAGTGAGACCCTGTTTCAAAATAAAATAGGGCTGGGGGTGTAGTTTGGATGTAAAATTCCCCTGGGTTCAACCCCCAGTACCCCCCCCCCACAGCTGGGGGTATAGCTTGGAAGTAGACTGCCCCTGGGTTTAATCCCCAGTACCAAAAAAGAAAAAAACAAGGAAAGAAGGAAACTAGTGGACTAGAACTAGTTGACTCTGTTTGCTTCTGGGTAGGACTGCAGGCCTGTAGAGAGGCCCTGTCTGAGCCACACCCTCTCTCCCACTGAGGTCAGCTGGAGCGGGGTGAGAGCCTGGGGTGGAGGTTTTTCTCAGCTTGTCCCATAGCAGGTGCACGTGTGTAAGGCTGTGGTGAAGCACCGGGAGGAGGGAGCTACCTCCTGGGCAGACCAGCAGAGCACGGCATCCTGTGCTCAGTCCTTGGCCAGTGAGTCCTTTACTTCTGGCCATTGAAAAAGGTAGAATTCCATCCATCCATCCATCCATCCATCCATCCATCCATCCATCCTTTCCTTCCTTCCTGGGCCTGGGGAATTGAACCAAAGGATGTTCTACCACTAAGCTACATCCCAATCCCTTTTTATTTTTTTGGGGGGGGGAGGGACTGGGCATTGAACCCAGGGGCATTCTACCTCTGAGCTACACCCCCAGCCCTTTTAAAAATTTTTATTTTGAAACAGGGTGTCCCTAAGTTGCTGAGAATCCATAAGTTACATAATCCATAAGGTTTGAGGCTAGCCTCAAACCTGCAATCCTCTTAAGTACTGGGGTTACAGGCATGTGCCACTGCTCCTGGCTAAGAAGGTTGAGTTATTCTATGCTTGAGATTTAGGGAGTGAAATATTCCTTATCTGCTGGCAAAATGGCACTGGAGCTTTGCCCCCCCCCCAACATGGCATCTTTCTGAAGATTCTGCAAAACCATAATAGCCATCAATCCTTTTAGGAATGGATTTTATTCTTTATTTTTACTTTATTTTTTTTTTGCGATACTGGGGATGGAAACCAGGGGCGTTCTACCTCCGAGCTCTGGATTTTAAATGTCATAGAAAAAGATGCCTCTGTGAAAAATACACCTGTTACTCTCCACTTGAGGACTTTTCTTGCTTTGCAGTGTACATGCGCGTGTGTGTGTATGTGTGTGTGTGTGTGTTCATATATATATATATGTATGGATAATTTTAGCATATATACTTTTATTGGTTAGGCTTTTCTTTGTGGTAGCATCTTTTCATTGTGGTAAAATACACATATCATAAAATTTACCATTTTGAGCCGGGTGTGGTGGCACACGCTTGTAATCCCAGTACTTGGGAGGCTGAGACACGAGGATCCGGGTTCTCAGCCAGCCTCAGCTACTACTTAGTGAGGCCCTCCACAACTTAGTGAGACCCTGTTTCAAAATAAAGAATAAAAAATAGGGCTGGGGGTGTAGTTTGGAGGTAGAATGTCCCTGGGTTCAATCCCTGGTACCGCCAAAAAAACAAACCCCCCCAAAACAAAAAACAAAACCAAAATTTACCATTTTGACCACTTTGGGCATATAGTTTACTGGCATTAAGTACATTCATATTGTGTATCCTTTTTTTTTTTTTTTTTTTTTTTTTTTTC
>PVJS01022051.1:0-30896 GCA_004027185.1 Glis glis
TGATTATGTATTCTGTTTCCTTAATCATTATGTATAAAATCCTTGCCTGAAGCTTTGCAAAATACACTCAGATACAACACCCTTGAGTTGTGTCTGTTTGTCACCCATCGCCGACTCCTTGCCCACCATCCCGAGACCCCTGTCCCGTCGGTCTCAGTTGCCCGGCTGAGCTGGTCCGTCGCACTTCATCTCTTCCAATCTGGGACAATTCCTTGTCTTCCAGGACTTTGACACTTTCCGTGAGTACGGCTCAGTTATTTCGTGGAATTTCCCTCCAATTTGGTTTTGTTTGATGTTTTTCATGGTTATACTGAACTTAACATCACTGGGAAGAATGCTAGGGAAACGATATGCCTCTTGAGGCCTCCGATGGGGTACATGATGTCAATATATATGTAGTTGTTCCTCATTATTTGAGCAGAATTGGTTCTAGGACCCCTTACAGATACCAAAATCCACAGATCTTCAAGTCCTTATGTAAAATGGCATATAGTATTTGCATATAACCTATGTGCATACTCTTATACCCTTTAAATCATCTCTATATTACTCATGATACCTCATACAATGTAAATGCTATGATAATAGTTGTAATCTGTATTGTTGAGGGAATAATGACAAGAAAAAAAATGTCGATACAAGTTCAAAACAGATGAAAATTTTCTTCCAAGTATGCTGTTGGCTGAATCCACGGGTAAGAAAACTGCAAACACAGAGGGCTGACTGTATTATGATGCTAATCATGATCTCTGGGCTAAGACCGATGTCTGCCAGGATGTTTTGCTGCAAATTTGATGCTTTTCCTTTTGTAATTACTACATGTTTGGGAGGAGATACTTTGAGACCATAGGGATACACTATTGTGACTTAAGCTTCTATGTTGGGCTAAGGGAGGCCTGTCTTCTCTTGACCTAAGGCTTTGTCTTCTCTTGACCTAAAACTGAAGCCTTTAGGTTATTCAAAGTAACAAGCACCCGCCATGCTTCCCCCCAAAAAAGGCCTTCCATGAGATTAGTTCATAAGCTTACCTCAAAGGTTTTCAGTTTTCATTTCACTTTGGCCCCTTAGGAACTACTTTTTTTACTATCTTACAAGCTTAGTCAATATACTTCACAGACTGCTTGTTATATTTTATCTGCATTTGTCTGTGTTTTTTAATGGAACATTTTTTTTTCAGATTAACTATGCCAACAGCTTGCCAAAAGTGACCTTTGCTCCCACTTCCCACATACATCAACACCAACGTGAATCTGTTATCTTCAAGGCCACCATTATGATGGCTATAGTTTTCTGAACCCAAAGTAAAGATGTTATTTCTGAAGAATCAAAGGACTTTTCTTGATTAGTAAACATTTTTATGTGAAAAGACTTACCTAAAAATTAAATTATGTTCTTTTACCTTTAGCCAATCATTGAGTTGCATTTTTTTGAAAGAGTAAAATTACATAAAATTGAGGTAATCACAGAAAATTCTGGGCATATGTTTTCTATACCTGTGGTTCATTAATCATGCAGCTCAACTTCTTTCTTTTGTTCAGGGCACATGGTCTCCTGCAACACAGCTGCACCTATGGAGTATTGAACTCCATTGTTTTCCCTTAGTTGATGAAGATGATGTTTATATAAGGAAATAACTACTCTTCCCAAACGATGCATAAATATGCAGCCACAGTCAACAAAACATTTCTTAACATTTCTTACCAGTTGGTTGTATCAGTCCATATTGCTATTTTATTACATTGCTCAGGTTTGACTTACACACAGATATCCTTCCAGCATGCTTCTTTCTATGGAATTTTTTTTTTTTTACTGGTACCATCTGTCATTATAACTCATCTTCCATGCTAAATGTCTTTGCATGTGATGATTACTGGTTTCCTAGTCACTTGGACCTCACAGTTCCCCACGAAAGAGGAGGATCTCACTATGACTCTATTTTGATACCTGACTCATCTGAATTTCCTGCTGAGATTAGAGACTGAAATGAAACGTCAATCAAGTGGTTTCTGTTTAGGCTGGAGTGGAGGTTGGGGTTGTGCGTGCGTGCGTGTGTGTGTGTGTGTGTGTGTGTGTGTGTGTATGAGCATGTACATGCATTTGTGCTCATTTGGAGAGGGCAGGCTCTGTCCCATTTCTCAGTAAGCAAGGAACAGATGGCGCTGTCAGTTCTAGGCACAGCACAATCACACACCATATGAGCATTCTCAAACAGTGCTGCATATGCAAACTCAAGCTGCCAGCCATCCCTCTGATATTTAAATCCCCAGAGCTCCAAGAGAGCATATTGCCCTACATTCCTTTGAACAATAAAAATTGCTTGACCTTCTGTCTCCCTCCCATATTCCTTCCTACATCCTGCTCCCTGGGGGCAAGTTGAAGATGAGCTTCAACCTTACATTTTATGAAATCAAGTCTTTAGTCATTGGTTCTCTAAAACCAGGAGATACCATGCATGGTGGTGCTGGAAATAACTGAGTGGGATGCGCCACAATAAATACGAAAATTATTCACTGAACGGATATTCACCCCCCCCCCCTTTATGGGTAAATGGGCAAAAGTCTAGTGGAATTGATAATTTTTTTTTTTTTTTGCGGTACCGGGGATTGAATGCAGGGGCGTTCTACCTCCGTGCTACACCCCGGCCCTATTTTTTATACTTTATTTTGAAACCGGGTCTCGCGAAGTTGTGGAGGGCCTCACTAAGGAGAGAGAGAGAGAGAGAGAGAGAGAGCGAGCTGAGGCTGGCCGCGAACCCGGATCCTCCAGTCTCCGCCTCCCAAAGTATTGGGATTACAAGCGTGCGCCACCACGCCTGGCTGGAATTGACAATTTTACATATATAGAGTCCCTGTCCTCCAACCAGTACTAACTCAGATGAGATCAGTTATACAAGGTGACCAAAATTCAAGTTGGGATGCGAATAGCATAAAGTGAAAAACTGCTAACCGAGAGAATAAAGAAAACTATGTGGACAGTAGCATTCGAGTTGGACTTTGAGAAAGTCATCTTCAAGTTGCAAACAAGGAGGTTGTAGTTTACTAGTGACTTAATGAAACTTATATATGTAGCACTAGAGTAGTTCTTATTTCCATCACTAGTCTTTAAGCCCATGGAAAATTAAAATGCAAAAAAATTATACTAACCAGTTTGGGGATGAAAATTGCAATAATGTTCTCTTAGTTTGAAAGTTTTCAATCCACTGGAACTCGCACAATGCTGCTTGAGTATAAACTGGTATTGCCATTTGAGAAAAACTAGAGCTAACATGCGCATGTGCTACAATCCAACAAGTCCGCTCTTACATGACCAAAAGGAACATTCTAGAATATTTATAACAGTGCTTTTTAGTCAACAGGAAATGAGTCTTAATTATTTTTTATCATCTGCATACCAATGCAATATTAAACAAATCATGATAAAAAGAACACAAATGTGGTGGAAGTGCATTTGTAAGTGTGTTTTTTTCCCTAGTTACTAGGGACTGAATTCTGCCTCCTCTCCACAAATTCTTGTTGCATCCCTACCCTGATAGTATTCAGGGATGAGGCCTTTGGGAGATAATTAGGCTTCAGTGATGTCATGACAGGGAATTAGCTCATGAATCCCATCGGAATTAGTTACTTGTGGCTATTATTGAGAGCAAGGGGTTGGGAGACTCTCTAAAAATATGCATAATATGGTCTCTACAAATTATTGCTTTGTTCTGATGGTATATTTCAACTGGTTAGCAGATGGCACACATAAGGCCAAGATTAATCAGCCTGTCATAATAAACAGTCACAAATGACATCCTGAGCCACGGCCAATCATTTCAGGAAAAATGGGACTGAATAACCTCATCGCTAGAAAATCAGCCCAAAACCCATTTCCTCCTATGCAGAGTCTCTAAAGTGCCAGGTTTATAAATTAAGATCACAATATTGTTATAATATACTTTCAATGACTTTCTTGTAATTGGCTGTTAACTTGGGCAATTCATGTTTTTTCATCTTTATTTGACTTACAGGATAAGGAATGGCTCTTCATATATTTCACCACACATCATTTTGGTGCTAGGGATTGAACCCAGGGCCTCGTGCATGCATTTTCCGATTGAGTTATACTCCATATACATAACTTATTTATTTTTATTTTATTTTACTTTTTTGCGGTACTGGGTATTGAACCCAGGAGAATTCTACCTCTGAGGCACACTCCCAGCCCTATTTTTTATTCTTTATTTTGAAACAGGGTCTCACTAAGTAGCTGAGGCTGGCCGTGAACCTGGACCCTCCCGTCTCAGCCTCCCAAGTACTGGGATTACAAGCGTGAGCCACCACGCCCGGCCATATACATAACTTATATAATGAATTCGATTTTCAAATATCCTAACCTATTTCCTTTGTATGTCTTTAGGAAAAACAAACGAACAAAAACAAAACGGAATTCCTGTAAGAATATTCCCTCTACTTTTCAATTTCTCTCTTGAGTAGATTCACCTAGATCAGTTGATCCTGGTAGAAAACAACAGGTGGCATGCCTATTTTACTTAGAGCTTTTGCTTTAGTTTCTTTAAGTTCAGCATATGTCCAAGGCAGAATACATTGGGCAGCTGCATCCACAACATCCGTTTTCTTGGATTGTTGCCAATGTGAGCCAAGGGTGCAGGCTTACAAGTTTAGGAAACTCAAACCCCATCTATGCTTTCTTAGGTTTGTTTGGTGGAGACATTGAAAGTTCTTTTGTTGTTGTTACTGGGTATTGAACCCACAAGCGTTCTACCTCTGAGCTATACCCTAGCCCTTTTTATTTTTTGCTTTTAAACAGGGTCTTTCTAAGTTGATGAGGCTGGCCTCGAACCTGCAATTCTCCGGTCTCATCCTCCCACGTATTGGGGTTACAGGTGTGAGCCACCATGCTGGGCTGACAAACAGTTTTTACACTCCATTTTTCTCCCCAAAGGAGTCAAACAACTTAAGACTTGTAAGAAATCTTAAATTATTGTTGATCCGCAAGTCCCCCTTCTAGGTTGTAAGAAATTCTTAGTTGGAAATCAGAAAGTCCTAGGTTAGGTATAATCCTCTGATTGTCTGTTTATTTATTTATTTATTTTTATTGTTGTTGTTGTTGTTTAAACTGTGGGAGTCAATTTATTATTCAGAAAGGATGATACTCAGAGGACTAATTTTAAAAAGAACTAGTAGAAAGGGCCTGCCTACCACTTCCCATTGAGTTGCTTCCAAGGAATCCTGCCCCATTTCAGTGTGATTCATTCCAAAATCAAGACTAAGAAAGAAGATGTTCTCAAACATAGCTTTGTTGTTTATGGAATGGTGAGTATTCTCCTTAAAAACAAAAATAGAAGCCGGGCGTGGTGGCGCACGCTTGTAATCTCAGTACTTGGGAGGCGCAGACCTAAGGATCTGGGTTCGTCAGCCAGCCTCAGCTACTTAGTGAGGCCCTCCGCAACTTCATGAGACCCGGTTTCAAAATAAAGGATAAAAAATAGGGCTGGGGGTGTAGCTCGGAGGTAAAAATGCCCCTGGGTTCAATCCCCAGTACCACACACACACACACAAAAGTAACAAACAACCACAACACACCCTGGGAAGGAAAAGGGGGAATTCCAGACTTCAGAATCAAACAATCTGATACTCTTACAATGAATCAGACCAAAATTCACACCAGGAGCATAGGCTTATGGGGGAGAGGGGTTGATCCTCAGCTCAGGATCTGTGGGGCCCTTGGCTTAGGTGATAGCAAAGAACTTCAGCGCACACCAGTCAGAGACATAGACAGAGATTTATTTAGGAAAGTAGGAAATACACATTCAAGGGAGAATGTGGGCCACCCACAAAGTGAGAGAGTCCCTTTGGGAGTGCTGGGCTCTTCTTTTATAGGGGACTTTTCTGAGGGGTGGGCAGGAGGAGCTATGTGAGGATGACCTCAGTCTGGTGGTCACAAGATCAAGGACAGCCAACAGATGCCTTAGGAGACTGCTATCTTGAGTAGTGCCCCAGGAAATTCCTTTTTTGTGTTTCCCCCTGTTGTCTGATCAAGAGACACCTCCCAGAGGATAGTCAACAGTGCTCAGGGAAATGAATAAAGACATGTAAATTTCTCAGAAACCCTTGGGTCTAACAGGCATTGCCAAAGGCTTCCATAATAAAGTTACATTTTCCTTGTCCTTCCTTTCTACCTATTTTCTGTATGTCTTCTATCCTCTTTTGGGCTCCCAAAACAGTGCTCCACTGGCAAGCTTTCACTCTTCCCTTCCTTCCCTGTGTGCCTCCTCTCTATTTTCCTATACAACTGCAGCTATTGCCTTTAGAAGCACTCCTCCTCCTCCTCCTCCTCCTCCAACTCCTCCTGAAGAGAGCACTATTCTAGGGTTAGTTGATAAGGTACCAAGATGTCCCATGATCAGAGTGATAAAGTATTCACTGCATTGAACTGATATTATCCAAGTTTTCTCCAAACAAACTTTCTTCATGCTCCTCTGCAATAAAGAAAAACACATGTTTCTGTTAGGTAGTTATAAGCAGGGTGGGGGTGGGGGTGGGGGTGGGGGTGGGGAATGGGACAGGGAGGAGCCCTCCTGAGAAGACATGGGGATTGCACAGCCCAGCGGTGATCAGAGACTTGGAGCCATTACATTGCAGCTTTAGATACCAGCGGAAAATCCGGCATGGTGAATTTAATGCAGTCCCACTAAGCAGTAACTGCCCCAAATTACTATGCATGAGTAGGGGTGGGGTTTCTGGACAGATTTAAAACCTTACCATGTGGCAGACTCGCCCCTCCTCCTTCCTTCTTTCTACTCCCAGACCAGTGAGCTTGGTGACCCTCCTGTGGAACCTACCCAATAAAGCCTTTCATGCCTATAAAAATATAAAAAACAAAGTAGGGATGGTGGAGGTGTAGCTCAGAGATAGAACACTCCTGGGTTCTATCCCCAATAAATAAATAAATAAATAAATAAATACATACATAAATACATAAATACATAAATACATAAATAAATACATAAATAAATTGAGATAAACACACAGTCCTGTGACATTTCCACATGCTGTCCCAGCCCCGGTACAGGAATCTGAGCCTTTGAACTGGTGCCTGGGGCATCTCCCTGCAGCTCTTCTGGGAAGGAAGCAGCAGCCATGGAGCTGGAAGGTGTGAAGGGAACCCATGGTTTAGTTTAGGTTGGCAAGCAGTCACTAGGATGCGACCATTCAGGAAGAGGAAGCCGGAGGAACCCCAAACCCTTTGGGTTCAATTTCCAGCCGGATCAGGATTCTCTTACACTGTGCTCACTGCCGTGCCCGCCACTGCTTCTGTCAGGTGGGACTTCCCAGCAGCCTTGCTCTCAGGGCACCCTAGGGACGAGCCCAGCAGGGGGTGAAGCTGCTGCCTCCAGCCAGGCTTTCCTCCCCTGAGGATTTGCAGGGAAATCTGCAGCGGAGATTCCCTCTTAGCAGATAGGTCTTCCAACATCTTTCTTTCCCCCCTTTGCACTGTATTTGATAGGAGACTATATCTAGTCTTCATGATCTTCAGTTAAGATAGCTCTCTATTTTAACGTAAAGCTAGCATCCATTAATGGCTATGATTTGGTTTTGAATTTTGTGACATGCAGCATGTTTTAAAGCCCAAATCCATTGCTGATCAAAATATTATGCTCATTAAAAGGAAAAGCCAGGTGTGGTGGTACACACCTATGATTCCAGTACTTGGGAGGCTGAGACAGGAGGATCTCAGGTTTGAGACCAGCCACGGCAACTTAATAAGACCCTCAGCAACTCAGCAAAACCCTGTTTCAAAATAAAAAGGGCTGGGGGTGTAATTTGGAGGTAGAACGCCCCTGGGTTTGACCTCTGGTACCAATATAAATAAATAAATAAATAAATAAATAAATAAATGGAGAGGAAGCCAGCGGAAGGCACAGTGGCACTTGCCTATAATCCCAGCTACTTGATAGACTGATGCAGGAAGATCACACGTTCGAGGTTAGCCTAGGCAACTTAGTGAAACTCTGTCTCAAAGGAAAATAAAAAAAAAAAGGTTTTTTTTTAAAGGCTGTGGATATAGTTCAGTGGTAGAGAATTTGCCCAGCAAGCATGAGGTTCTGGGTTCCATCCCTAGCACTGCAAAGATAGTAAATCAATCAATCAATAAATAAGTGGAAGAAAAAGGTATGTAAGCTCAAAATTCAAACAAAACTCTACTACAAAAGAAAATGGCTCTATATTTTCTTGAAGAACATGACCACCATGGGCCCACAGTTCCGGCTGGGGGTCCTGATGGTCATTAGCAAGAGTTCCATAATAAGTAGACCCCAATGCCACATTCCATTTCCATCTCCCCTCTGACTTCTCTAATTTTCTTCAAAAAGAGTCCTTTTGAATGCATTAAAACTCATACACCCAAGTGAAATATAATAGAAACAGGCTGAGCACCCAGGCCTGGACTGAGGCTCTCTGTGCGATTTCTAGTGTCTTCAATAAGAATACCATCGAGGAGTGTGACTAGTTATCAGGAGACACAACAAGAGCCCCAAGGAATGTCAGGTGCAAGTCGCCCTTATGTAATTACCGATGTGTATAATTAAATCATGTCCAAAGACGTTAAATATTTGAGCAAAGTCTGTTTTAGGTTGTTCTACTTTTCGAAAGACACTAATACGAAATGATTTTCCCAGGTAAATGAGATTTAGCTGTGTTGGTGGGTAGGGCAGACACAGCAGCTGCAGGTTTAATTAAACGTTTGCCTAACCATATAAAAAGACAGTGATATATCTTCATAGCATCTGGCAGCTTTGCGGTCCTCCAGTCATGCTTTAATTAGCATGCTGGTGAATTTAATAGAAAATGGCTCTAACTCAGGAGCAGATGGCTCTTGTGAGTGACAAGGGGAATGACAATTTCTGTCATGTTTACTTCCTCTGCAGCCTTCGTGTCCGAAAGATTCCTTCAGAGCACAGACCTGGGGAGATCAGGGGTCGGGGTTAATGTCTTCAGGGAAATAACCGATTCTGAATCTCCTTCACTTGAGAAACCCTGACTTGTGAGCTTCTCATAATGGTTTTCCTTTTTTTTTTTTCTCTCCATGTTCGTTTCTAATATTTTGTGATGAGATTAGCCTTTCAGTTAGGTGAAAAGAAGTTTTATAAGCAGGTATATAGTATCTCTGAGGTAGCTAAAACTGTGTCTATTGGACACAACAGATATGGATTGAAGTGTACTCATCATCAGAGTTTTAAAGTTTAAGAAACTCAAGCCGAGTGTGGTGCTGTATGCCTGTAATCCCAGTACTTGGAAGGCAGAGACAGGAGGATCGCAAGTACAAGGACAGCCTCAGCAACTTAGCAAGTCTTAGCAACCTAACGAAACCCTGTTTCAAAAAGCCAAAAAAAAAAAAAAAAAAGGGCCAGGGTGTAGCTCTGAGGTAAAATGCCCCTGGGTTCAATCCTACTATCACACACACACACCACACACACACACACACCACACACACACACACACACACACACACACACACACACATTTAAGAAACATGAACCCTATCCTATTTATTTATTTATTTATTCATTTATTTTACTGGGGATAGAACCCAGGAGTATTCTATCTCTGAGCTACACCTCCATCCCTACTTTATTTTTTATATTTTTATATATATATATATTTTGGTACTGTGGATGGAACCCAGGGGCATTCTACCTCTGAGCTACACACCCCTGAGCCTTTTTATTTTTTATTTCGAAACAGGGTCTGGCTAAATTTCCTAGGGTCTTGCTAAATTGCTGAGGCTGGCCTTGAACCTGCAACCTTCCTGTCTTAACCCCCCCCCCAAGTAATGGGATTATAGGTGTACGCCACCTTGCCTGGCCCCCATCTTTTTACATTAGTTTGGTGGGGACTTTGGCAAATAAGATGTATGCCCAATTTTTCCCAAAGGAGTCAAACATTCATATATTTAAAAATCTTAAGTTCTTGTGGATCCAGAGATCCTCCTTATGGCAGTTTTGATGAAGTGGCGTCTCCATTATGCAGAACATCTGCATTCATCACATGCATGTATTACAGCATGTTTGGAAGAAAATATTGGAGAAAATTAAGACCCCTTCAAAGAGAACTGGCTCGATAAATTTCCTGAGTTTTAAAATAAATGCAATTTTTTCAAACTTAAAGAAAATAGAACATGTCTACAAGGTGTATGTATCTCTCAAGCTGCTAATTTGCAACTATCTAGAGATGGGGAATGGGTAACTTACTGCTCGCTGGTCCCTTCAACCTCCATTCATATTAAACAAGTTCCCTGCTGGCAGGTTTGGGAAAATGGAATATCATTTGGGGTGAGCAATCTATCCTGCAAATTCATGTTCCTGTTGCAACTTGGTTTTCTTTGGAGTTAGCACCTTGGAGGCAGATTTAACTTGAAATGCATTCACTTTGCACCTTTCAGCAGTTATTTACACTTGCTAGTGTTAATAAAAGAAAGTATTTGGCTATACAAGGGAAAAGGCACTGACTTGTCTATATTCAATTAGCACAAAGAAAACTTCAGAGACCCTGGGGGATGGGCAGGAAGAGGAGGAAGGGGAAGAAAAGAAAAACTATGCTAGTTAATAGAGAGATGCCAGGCCAGGAATCCAGGTGCTTTAACAAAGCATCTCTCCTCCCCTTGGGCCTCACAAGTCTGTTATAAAATCTAGAATTCCATCAGGACACATTTTATCAAAGAAAACGTCCCAGTAGGTAGTACTTTGCTAACTGTATGCTGGTTAATAAAACATGAAAACAATGAAATAAAGACTATGTGCACCCCAAACTTCATAAAGGAATGGGTATTCTTATTAGGAAAAAAACGATGACATTAATCTTAGATATATTATTATTAATCGCATATCAATCTGTTCTAACAGGGGTTTAATAGCAAGAGGTGTTTTGGCATTATAAAAATCTTTTCAAGACATTTCACTGGAAAAGACATACAAATGGTCCTTAAGCATATGATAAGATGCTCTATTCCACTCATAATAAGAAAAATGCAAATTAAAACTACAAAAGATACCTTTCTTACTCATCAGCCTGACAGAAAATTCAGACACCTAACAACACCTTGTCTATAGGGCTGTGGGAAAACAGGTACTCTCCTACCTAACTGGTGGAAATGAGAAATGATCTAACCATTGCATTAATCAGAGTTCTGTAGAGAAACACAATGATAGGCTGTGTACATAGGAAGACGAAGAGATTTACTTTTAGGAATTAGCTCATGCAGTTATGGAGGCTAGCTAGCAAGTCCAAAACCTGCAGGATGGGCCAGCAGGCTGTAGACCCAGAAGAACTAATGGCAAGGTTCAAAGTCTATCCAACTGGAGAATTTCCTCTTGCCTGGAGGGAAGCCTCCTGTCTTTTATCCTATCCAGTCTTCACCTGATTGGAGGAGGTCCAACCACACCAGGGAGGGTCTTCTGCTTCATTCAAAATGTATTGGTTTTGAAGTTCACGTCATACAAAAATACCCTCAAGTGGGGCGTGGTAGCTCAGACCTGAAATCCCAGTATTTGGGAGGCTTAAACAAGAGGATCACAGGGTTGAGGTCAGCCTCAGCAACTTGGGGGGGACCCTGTTTCAAAAAATAAAATAAAGAGCCAGGGGTGTAGCTTGGAGGTAGAATGTCTCTGAGTTCAATCCCCAGTACCCAAAACAAACAAGCGCTACCCTCAAAGAAACATTCAGAGTAATGCTTGGCCAAATATTGGGCACCATGGCCTAGCCAAGTTGACACAAAAGTTATCTGTTACAACCATGATGTAAGAGAATTTAGCAATGCTCAGTAATGTTACCTATGCATTTACCTTTTGACCCAACAAACCCCCTTCTAGGATATTATTGTAATGAAACTCATCAACATCTTGAGATAACATTTGCACAAGGTGACACATGTGGTATGATTTGAAATAACAAAATATTGGGGAGAAATTAGGGCCCATTAAAAGACACATGGTTGAATAAACTGTGATACATCCATATAATAAATTATTGGTAATAAAAATGATAAGGTAGATCTCTATGAACTAGTATATAGCTATTTCCAAAATACTTGCATAAGTTAAAAAAATGGTTAGAAATGGATTTTAGGGAAGCCACAAATAAAAAAAAATCTCATAAAACCAAAATTCCCTCATCAAGGCAATTTACTTCTGCACAGAAGTATACAAGCACATTGGGTGGGCAGTCTGCTCAACCTTTTATCTCCTAACATAAAGGCCACTGCGCTGTCCCCCATTGGCTGGAGTATGGCTTTTACAATCTCATCCAGTTGGCTAGTTTTCCCTGGGCAGATTTTATAAAAGGAGAAACATGAAACCAGTACATCTGGGAGTGGAACATATAGAAGGAAGTACAAAAGTTACAAAATGGATACCTAAGCTACAGTTACAAAATGGAAGCCTGCCAGTTGCTATGTGATCTTGTAACTTTTGTAGAAAAGATTGATTTGCTTTCTTACAAAATCAGGATACAAGTGAATACATAGTATGCTACTTGGTATAAGAAATAAGAAGAGATTATAAATACATAATATCTATACATGTATATATGCAAAGAGTTTTTGCAAAATGAAACCTGCTAAGCATAAATTTAAAAAATAAACAAATATGATTAACTACAAAGGGTACATTCAAAATATTTCCAGGATCCAAATTCAAATGCTATTCTGTGTGTGTGTATGTGGTACTGGGGGGTTGAACCCAAGGGCATTCTACCTCTGAGCTATATCCACAGCCCTATTTTATTTTTTACTTTAAAACAGGGTCTCACTAAATTGTGGAGGGGCTCAATAAGTTGCTCAGATGGGCTGCGAACCTGAAATCCTCCTGTCTCAGCCTCCCAGATACTGGGATTACAAGTGTGGGCCACCAAGCCCCACCTCTCCTTGAATTTATATTTCCATTTCAGTCTTTTCCCCTAAATTATATACATTTTATGCTTAAAAGGGATGTGTTTGATTATCATATCATAATACAAATGGTAGACATATTTACATTTTTTTTTTTTTTTGCCGTACCAGGGATTGAACGCAGGGGCGTTCTACCTCCGCGCTACACCCCCGGCCCTATTTTTTTATACTTTATTTTGAAACTGGGTCTCATGAAGTTGCGGAGGGCCTCACTAAGTAGAGAGAGAGAGAGAGAGAGAGAGAGAGAGAGAAAGAGAGCTGAGGCTGGCCGCGAACCCGGATCCTCCAGTCTCCGCCTCCCAAAGTACTGGGATTACAAGCGTGCGCCACCACACCCGGTGACATATTTACATTTTAATTCAAAAAAGTTTGTGACTTTAAAATTTAAGATATTTTTATATCTGGACTAAGTTGTCATTATAATTATTACATTAAAATTAGTCAAGATATCATAAACTCATATTTTGTTAGGAGATTATTGAACATAGACAAAATTTTATTAGAATTATGTCTATAACATGGAGATCCAAAACAATTATTTCATATTTATCCACATATACTTGTGTATATTTGTTAACTAAAATGAGATAGTATTCAGCATTGATCTTTTTTTTTTTTTTTTTTTTGCGGTACCGGGGATTTAACGCAAGGGCGTTCTACCTCTGCGCTACGCCCCCGGCCCTATTTTTTTATACTTTATTTTGAAACCAGGTCTCACGAAGTTGCGGAGGGCCTCACTAAGTAGAGAGGGAGAGAGAGACGGAGTGAGAGAGAGAGAGAGAGAGAAAGAGCGTGCGCGAGCTGAGGCTGGCCGCGAACCTGGATCCTCTGGTCTCCGCCTCCCAAAGTACTGGGATTACAAGCGTGCGCCACCACGCCCGGCCAGCATTGATCTTATCCCTATTTAGCATTTGTGTAGATAAATGTTCCAATAAAATCAATTCATATAGTGAATGGAAGGGAATAAACAGAGTTTTGTTACAGGAATATCCTTCAAGTTTTTGAACTCCTTCTCAGTTACATACCAAAAATCACACAGCGATCTGTTATAGAAATTATTTTTAATCATCTGTAATCTGATAACTTTATTTCATCATTTTTCCGATTAGTTGAAAGCAATAAATTGGATAACACGTGAGTTGTTATTTACTCTCCCAGTACCAATACCAAGACATTGACTTTTTCATTAATCTGTTGCCCAGTGCTTTCATAGGACCCTCCTGCTCCAGGGATGTGCTATGGTAAGATGTCATAGCAGTGACAGCAGGGTAGACCTCACAGGCATTCCCACAGGATCCCCAGCTCGGAAGCATCCCATTCTTCATTCAAACTCCTCGCTGGCTTGAAATTCTTAATAATTTTGGAACAAGTAGCCCTACATTTTTATTTTGCACTAGGCCCTGCAGACTTGAAGATCTGTAAGTAGAGTTCCTTAATATCCCCTGGAATATCTTCTTCTCATGCTCTCTCCCAAGGATGTGGGTACCCTAATTTGAAGACCATTACTTCTGTCTTCTGATAGGTTTTTTGTATGAAGGCTAAGTCTGCTGGATTTCTACACTTCCCTGGTGAAAGACTACAATATTCCAAATCAACATCACCCAATTTGAACATTATTCAATTATTATTGATATCATTACTTATCAATATAAATTATTACTAGCATACATTTTTCTAGGCAACAGACCTATTAGTGTATATTTGGTAATATTACTTAAGGCTAGTAAGTATGAACTGAAAGTGAAAGGCAGAGTCTTGATCAGAGAACTTCAAAATTCTAATTAACTTCCCTTATGGTTCAGATCGGTGTTATTTTGTACCCAGTCATTATACTGAATACACTAAAAATTTTTTAATTGCTGCACAAACAATATTAAAGCAATTAAGAGATGCCCACTATATCAAGCTAACTATAACAGGCTTTCTGACTTAAAATTTAATGGTTTTTCTTTTTTTTTTCTATGCTTGGCATCCAGACAGAATATGGCTCCTTAGGAAAACAGAAAACACAAGGAACTATGTAGGAGTCGCCGAGAGGACTGTGTAGACAGGTGGGGCCCTCCCAGTACTCATCATCTTGTCTTACAATGTCCTGGTGTTCATTCTAGAGTTTGTGTGTTTATTGTATCATTTTGAAAGTTATTTCATTGGGCGATTCTGTTTTTGACAAACACATCATATAAGGAAGAACTTTCTTTCTTATTACAATGCCTCTGAACAAATGCCTGAAAACAAGACAAAATGAAGCAACTGAATTCTAGGCAACAGAAGGGAAGAAAAAGGAATATCCCTCCTAGCGGTGAGAGAAAGCAATCAGGGAATTCAGAGACAGAGAGATAATCAAAACAAGGGCTGGTGAAACTTAGCTGGTAGTAAAATGAACAGCTCTATTTTTTCCCCATGTTACAGTGGGAGCGGCGCTGTGGGCTCTTTCTCTTCAATTCAGATCAGATTTTCTGAAGAGGGGAATTAAAACTAACAGGCGACTTGGTTGCAGCTTAACAAAATTTTATAACAAAGTCAGTAGGAAATACAAAAGAGAAGAGGAAAAAAGCAGCGTGCCTGGAAGACACACTGGAGAGCCCAAAACTGGAACTCTGCCCCTCCCTCAGACCCCGGCCCCTTAAATACACTTTTCACATTATATGGTTTTATCAGCGTTACCAAGGCAATGAGCTAGTAACTTATTTCTTAGGCATAACTTATTCCTTAGGCAGGTGGTACCTTCTAGTCTACTAAGCACACATACTAAGTGCAGAGGTCAATAATCTACTTTGTTTTTATCCCTATTGTATTGGGCTATATTGGTTGTCTATCAACACTGGGCACTTTGATGTAACATGTTTGCCTTTCTCATACTGAGGCCAAGTCACGAAGAATAGGAGAGAAACAGAGGCACTGATTACAGCCAGTAAGGCTGTGTGTAATCTCTAAGAGCAAGGCATAAGGCCCTTGCTATCTTTACGGTTTTAATATGTGCCAGGCAGAGTCACTGTGATCTTAGGGCTAAAGCCTTAACTGCCTCTCTGGTGCTCTTAAGTCTCTATGTGTTTCTAAGGCTAGAGGCTTCAATTGTCTTTACATTCTTACTATGGGTTAATCATTTAGAAAAAGGGGCAGAAGAAGAAGGGAGGGGAAGCTCTTGGAAAGTAACAGACAGAGCTACAGCCTCTCCTGTCTGAATGACTGCCTTTTACATTTTACTAGAAATTAATATCAGAGCAATTTTCCAATACCGGCACACCTGCACCGAATGCTGATGAGCTCCAATTGGGTTCAGATGGGAGTCTAGGCTCCCGCTCAGCTTTTGCTGGCCTGGGTGGTGATGGGGCCACAGTTTTCCATGTGATCTTTGGCTGGAGTTGAGTGATCATTGTCCAAAGAGTCCCTATCTTGCAATTTGGACTTTCCTTGGGCTTGTGTTTTGTCAGCGTCCATTGGCGTTTCTAGGTTGCCGGTTTCTTCAGCACACTCTGGGTTTTACAAGGCCAAAAGAAAGCACAGGGGTCTCGCCACCCCATAATTCCTTAGGTCTGCAGGTCCTTGCTCAATGTTCCATCTTTCTGCCTTTCTGAGCTTTCTTGTGTTTTTAAAATATATAGCGTCTAGGGATTTGACCTGTATGTAATTGGAGGAGTAAGGAAAAGTACACCTACTCCATTTTCCTGGACTGTTTGTTTTTGAGGAGCAGCCTTAAACATACCCCATAAAATGTTTGCTGTCTCTGACTTAGTCACGGGGGGAATGACTATCTTTTCTCATAGTTCTGTGACTCTCTAACCTATCTTTTATATTGTCTGTAATTTATCTTAAATAGTTCAGTGAAGAATTTGCAATTTGTATTTTGACTCTGGACATGGGGCAACTGTTCAGCAGTGGATGTACTAACCTGGAATATAGATCCCACAGGAGGTTGATGAACATCTGAAAAATTCTTAATCAAAGACTTGTGTCAGAAGGGCAGCTTATACTAATTTAAACTGTCTTTACCTCCAGTGTACACCAAAGCCTTTATCTTAGCTAATATTAGCATAACTGATATTAGAAAACTTTTTCATTGGGAAGTGAGTGACCATTAAGGTACATAGATTGGCCAGAAATGTCATACAGGCACTATGTATTAGCTAAGATAAAGGCTTTGGTGTACATTGGAGGTGTTTAGTGAGAGACCAGGTTCATAGTGGAAGAGGAAGCATTTATGAAAGCAGATGGCTTTTTAAGATTTCCCCCCAAAAAAACTTCAGCCCAAGTTCATCTAAGAATGTCTAGAAAATAAAGCAGAAATTACTTTTCCATAATTTCCAAGAAAAAGGTGACATAATTAATAAGCATTTATTCATTCATCTATTAATTAATTAATCCGTTTATTAATTTTTGTGTGTATGTTACCGGGGATTGAATCCAGGGGCATTCTACCCCCAAGCTACACCCCCAGCCCTATTTTATTTTTTATTTTGAAACAAGGTCTCACTAAGTTGCGGAAGGCCTCACTAAGTTGCTGAGGCTGGCCGCGAACCTGTGATCTTCCTATCTCAGCCTCCCAAGTATGGGGATTACAAGTGTGTGCACCACGCCCAGCTCTGATAGACCTTTTGAACCTCCAACTAGCAGAGAATAATTGACGTCTCCCAAATAGAACATAATGATTTTCAACTACCAAGTTGCTTTGAGTCATCAGCAACCTCAGGGCCCAGGGGACGTCTTATGTCTTCCTTCCATGCTGCTCTAGAGAAAATCAGGCTTACTCCATGTTACATGGAGGGCCAGGTTCAGGGTCTGCTTTTTGTCTGCAAAAAATTATTCTTTGATTGAAGTCTGGAGTTAACCTGGTGTCCCCACAGCAGCCCAGGCTGTTTTTTTTTTTTTTTTGTATAATTGTAAGTAGCAGCTCCTTGGTCCTTGGAAGAACTTTATCTCATTTATGCCCATTATCATGTGAGCTACCTTCTTTCAACCCCCAAGAAACATTTAGACCTCTTACAGTGTTTAGTGAGAGACCAGGTTCATAGTGGAAGAGGAGGCGTTTATGAAAGCAGATGGCTTTTTAAGATTTCCCCCCCAAAAAAACTTCAGCCCAAGTTCATCTAAGAATGTCTAGAAAATAAAGCAGAAATTACTTTTCCATGATTTCCAAGAAAAAGGTGACATAATTAATAAGCATTTATTCATTCATCTATTAATTAATTCATCCGTTTATTAATTTTTGTGTGTGTGTTACCGGGGATTGAATCCAGGGGCATTCTACCTCCAAGCTAGACCCTGAGCCCTATTATATTTTTTATTTTGAAACAGGATCTCACTAAGCTACTGAGGGCCTCGCTAAATTGCAGAGACTGGCTTTGAAGCTGCTATACTCCTGTCTCAGTCTCCCAAGCACTGGGGTTATAGGCATGTGCCACCATGCCCGACTGTCTTTTACTTAAATTTTTTATTAAGACATTACAATCACAGAGCCTACTTGGAGAGCTAACCTAGTAAATTGAGCAAGGAAGACTCTTCTTCTAAACACTAAACAGAGCAGAGAACATTGAGATGGAAGTATTTTTAGCTGTTGGAAACTTTTTCAAAAAATAAAATGTTGCCAGGGACTGAAATATGAAAAATGGATGTAGACAATGACTAGGTTCCTCAGTCAGTATAAATATTCATCACTGCTTCCAGACCCTTGAAGCTCCTCCACGAAACCACCTTTAAAGACAGAGGCATTCTGTGTGTGGCCGTCTTTCTGCCACAGGTTAAAATTGATTTGTGAGGCTTTTTGAATTTAAACCCCCACTGCTAGGAGCTAGTATTAAATGACATTTCTATGGGACGTTTTCTCCCATTTTTCAGAACAGCATTGTCTGGCTGTGGATGAACCAGTATGGGCCAGGTCACCTGGAGACACAGAGAGCTGTCAATGCTCCAAATTCCTTAGGGCTGCAGCTAAAGGGAGTACATGGGTGACATGGAAAGGGACATTATAAGTTTTGGCAATGGCAGACAAAATAGCTACACTCTGTTTATTTATTTTTGGTACTGGGGTTGAATCCAGGGGCATTCTATCGCTGAGCTACACTCCCAGCACCATTTTATTTTTTATTTTGAAACAGGGTCTCATTAAGTTGCTGAGGGCCTTGCTAAAGTTGCTGAGGCTGGCCTCGAACCTGCGATCCTCCAGTCTCGGTCTTCCAAGTACTGGGATTGCAGGTGTGTGCCACCACTCCTGGCTTGCACTCTGTTTTGTAGCTATACTTTGTCCTATGGTTTGGAGATGGTTCAAGCGTGACCTCTGAGGGATCACGTGCTGGGAGCTTGATCCTAAGTGTGGTGATGTTGAGAGGTGGTGTGATCACACACACACTCTTGTGTGTGCCTCCATCATTATAGCCATCTGCCATGAAGTCCTCACCAGAGCCAAGCTGGTGAGGCCCCTGAACCTCTAAAACTGTGAGCTAAATAAACAACTTTTAAAGGAACCCAGGCTCAGGTATTTTTTTCAGGTATTTATTTTCCAGTATAGTGTATATTAAAGTAGATCCTAAGAAATACTGCATTGTCTTGCAGAAATTGGCAGTGATAAAGCCGAACTGCTTTGAGTTCAAGTTCACTGAGATTTCCTTACTTTAGTCTTGCTAAGGTTGGCATAAAACATGAATAGCTTACCTTCCTACATGCTTTTAGTAGTAGCTAAGAGTCTCATTATTAGAAATAAGTTTCCATGGTGTCATAAGACACATGTTTGAAAATGGCTCAGCAAGGCAATTTTACTTTTTGCAAAAAGGGTCTTGCTACCAGGGAAGCCAGGTATGCAAGCACCTGGTGGGAAGCCTGCTCAGTTTTTATATTTCTAATGTGAATTTCTGTCTTACGCGGTTGGCTGATTCATCTAGAATGGGTTGCCGGGGGAGGGGTTGGTATTTGTAATTCTCAGAAGATGGAACTCACAAACAAGACCTTATACAAGGTTACAAAATGGTGGTTACTTAAGTTAATCCTTTGATAGAAAAGAATTATATTTTCACATCATCTTCTCCCAAATATTCTTCCAACCAAGTACCTGCACCTTTACCACCAGCGATTAGTTTATCTAGAGCCAGGCATGAAGCAAGTACTGCAATGTTTAGTACCCAGCAAGCACTCAATGCATCGCTGCAGTTATTATTATAGCATGGTGGCTGCTGCTGGTGGATCCTGATTGAGAGTGCTTGGAGATGGATGAGAGCATGTTTTGGCTATTACAATGCAGGAGGATGGGATGAGAGACAGGGCCCATAGTCTATTACAGGAAAAAAAATCTGTTTTTATCACCATCACCTTACTGTGCATTAATATACCTGATTTGTTTCTTTCCAACCAAAAAACCCCACATACCATGTAAAATCTGTGTGTCCACATGGGTGGGGAAGCACCCAAACCCAACCTGGCCTAATTTATGAACACAAACACACCAGGGGCAGGTAGGGCGTAGAGGAGAATTGAGTTAAGTCAGCATGCCTTTTGGAAAACCAGCCTGCTCTTTTCTGCATCCCAGTCTTTCATGCATCTCTCTGTGTGTGGATGTAACTTCAGAATACTGGAAAATAAACAGAAGTGTAAGCACTGGGTGATCTTTAAAAGAGGGCAACATGACCCTGGGAGACTAGGTCTCATCTGACTTCCACACGGGAAGGGGAAAGGTGGCAGGTGGACCACTGGATGAAATGGGCATTTCAGTTTATAGAAACCAGATGGAGTCTGTGCTGCGGCTCCGTAGTTGAAGTCATCACAGCAGCCACAATAGCGTCCATTGAGCCCATCTCTGACGGCGGCTTTGATTCGCTCTACCTAGGGGACAGGATGCAGTCCTCCTGCTGCCTCATAGACAGTGCTCCCTCTCCCCCTTGGTGGGTGTCATTTCCTGAGCAGCACAGAGAATGCGCCCTTTGTTCTTCCTCAGGTTTTTTATTAGCACCTGCCTGGGTCGGTGTCTCTCTCTGCAGCTGCTGAGTTAGCAGTCTTGGAGTATAAGTCATGTCTGCTTAGAAGATTACCATGACAGGCGGGTTCAGAGGAACCAAAGCGTTCCCCTGCAGCTCTGGCAAAGACAGGCCTTGAGAACCGGCCTATGCTATTCCCCCTCAAAGACCACTTGGTGACTGTTTGACCCAAATAAGTGGAACAAATAAAATCCTTATAAGACTTGCTATGTCTGTAAAATAAGTCCATCAGTCTTCTACAAAGAACATGCAAAGATCCAAGTGTGTGTTGTCAGGAGTTCAGAGATATTTAAAATAGGCTCCTGGAGTCTAAGGCACACAAGACTGAGGAATCAATAAGTTATTTTCAAACTGGTGCAAATGAAGTTCTCTTTCAACGTGACATCTTCTGAGCTCAAATCCAGAGCAGGCTATCAGTAGGATAATGTGATAATTGCCTAATAATTTCTGTAAAATAAGCTTGCACTCTGATTGTAATTGCTAAAATGTGAGGGCTGAACTCTGTGCTGATAACACTCAAGGAACTAACTCTAAGTTACAGCCTCATTTAAAAGGAAAAAGAAATACCGGTTCTAATTGTGAAAAATAGAAGCAAAATGCCCCTGTAATCTGGGTTCCTCTCTGGCAGTGCGGTTCTTAGGATTTCTGTACGCGTTCCTCTGATAGGAATGTCTGCTTCCCCCGTTTTCTCTCTCTTTCTCACTTCCTCACCCATACCTAAGGGATGCTGTCCTGACTAAAAGGGAAGGTGGACATGGATTTCAACAGTAACTGTTCCAGGGAAGGAGCCTGGCAGAAGGAAGAAAAAGGTGTGGTTGTGCTTCTGAGGACAAGGCCTCGCAGAGATGAGGTTCCCCCAGCTGAGAACTCTAAGACCCTTCTGCAATAGCAACTCAGATCTGACCATAGTGTGACCCACACAGCCCCCGAGGCTGAGACTGCAGGAAGAGCAGGATTGTTGTAGAGTAGCAGGAGACAATGGAAACCAGTCTTATCGCTTAATGAGACACTTTCCTCCTTTTATTGCTTTTTCTTTTAATGTGCAATTAAAGCACCAACTGCTGTAGTAGATTCTAGAGAAGCTGTAGTAGATTCTAGAGACTTTCTTGAGAAAGTCACCACCCTCGTTCAGAGGAAAATTTTGTCTGCCAGACACCACAGACGTGTACAGAAATAACTGCATTATAATGAGAATTAGGTTCATAGACAGTCAAGAGGTCAATTTGATCCATAATCATTGCTATCCAGAAAAACACCACATGAAGAAACCTTAAAAGGTGACCAACATTTTGTGGTTGTGGAAAAAAGTATGGATTTGAGATCTTATGAAAAACTACCCATAAAAGTAGAAAATAAGTATCGATTTCTTCTAGTTAATGAAAATTCAGTAAAATACACCTGAAATTCACATAATGAGCGGAGTTTAAACAGGGTTGATTTAGGGAGTGGTATAAAATTTTCATTTCAAATTACATAATGACCTTGTATGTAATCTTGTGCTGCATGTCTGAGCTTCTTATCTCAACCATTTGGTGGCTCTGTTTATAAAAATATTTGAGGGCTCAGTTAATTTTTTTTCAAGAGCCTTTCTTAGTTTATTTTTATTTTATTTATTTTTTGGCCCTGGGGATTGAGCCCAGGGGCATTCTACTGCCGAGCTGCACCTCCAGCTCCATTTTATACTTTGTTTTTTGAAATAGGGTCTTTCTAGGTTGCTGAGAGTTTCTTTATGTTGCTGAGGCTGTTCTTGTATCTGAGATCCTGCTGTCTCAGCCTCCCAAGTACTGGGATTGGCATGCACCACCACACCTGGCTGAACCTTTCTTAATCTTATGTTACTAAAGGCATTTTCTCTTGGAACATCCTTGACCTGTTTATACAGAGAATAAACTGTCAGGTAAGTGGATGGGCAGTGCAGAGACAGCCTTTCAACAAATCCTCATTTGCTCAGCCAAGGACTTCACTGTCTCTTCTGCCTCACCTTGTGTCTGTACATTCTGAGAATCTGAGGTCCCTGTTTATTTTTCCAGATCTATAAGGTTGGGCTAGTTTCTTTCATCTCTGTATTCTCATTGATTAGCACAGTGCCTGCCACATTTGTAGATGTTAAGACTTTATAAAACAATGGTGTGAATCTATAAATATGAGTGCCTGGTTCCCATCAAAGTTAAACAAACAAGCAAACAAGCTAACAAAGTAAAGTGCCAAGGACTTTACCCAAATCAGTGGTGATAGGTATGAGGGACAAGGAAGGATTCAAGAAAAATACAGTGACTAGATCTAGGAAAGAGAGACGGGAGGCAGAATAGGATGATTTGGGAGTATCTTGAACTATGAGGTTGATTATGGGAAAAGTCAGTAACGGGAAAGAGAATAATGAGTTTAGTTCTGAAGACGCAGGTTTTAGGATGCCTGTGATTCTCATAGACTTGTTTGGGAAGTCTTGGAAAATAGGTCTGAAAGTCAGGAGAAAGATTACACCAGAGAGAGGTAAGTCTCTCCACACCTCGGGTTACGTTCATTGTTCTGGATACAGCAAGGACCATAAAACATGGGGGAAAATATTGTTGAGTAGAAAGTGAGGCAAAATAAATCATCTTCCCTGAGGTTACAAGAGCAGAGAGAAAGCCGAGCATGATTTACTGCTCCCCGTCTTCCACGGGTGTCACTCACACCAGAGAGTCTGAGCACCTCCCTCTTGGGCACTGTTCGTGAACAATTGTGGCCAATACAAAAGTATTGGCCACTTTCTGTTACAAAATACTGTGGATTTGAGGTTTTTACCATATTCAAATGCTATGTCTAATGCTCTGAACCTCAATTTAATTTAATTCATAAAACCTAATTCAATTTAATTCATAATTCTAAAGTACCATTTAGAATTGTTGATAGACCAATCAGAATGTTGGCCTGTCTAGTATTCTAAATGAATCTTCTGTCGTTTATTATTGATCTAAAAATAACAATGTCATTTCATTTTTTTTGAACATGAAAAATAAAACTATTCTTCTGAAGGGATCAAATTTGCTTTTTCTATGAGCAATACCACCCCTCCCCCTTTTTTTGGTACTGAGGAGAACCCAGGGGCATTCTAACTTTGAGCTACACCCCTAGCCCTATTTTATTTATTTATTTATTTATTTATTTTGTGCTACTGGGGATGGAACCTAGGGGCATTCTACCTTTGAGCTATACCCCCAGCCCTATTTTATTATTTTATTTTGAAACAGGGTCTCACTAAGTTGCTGAGGCTGACTGCGAACCTGCGCTCCTTCTGTCTCAGCCTCCCAAGTACTGGTATTACAGGCCTGCGTTACCACATCCATCTAACACCCTCTTTAGTTAGTGTAAATATAGGTATGAGAGAGGAATGGGCGTCCCATTTCTCCATTTTTTAAAATTAGCCTCATTCTGCCACTATCCCATGAACCGTTTGGGTAATTTGCAAACCAATTTTGGGAAAAATAGGTTTTCTGGACAATTTTTTTTCTGGACAATTTAATATTTTTCCATCCAACATTTTTTTTCAAACTTTACTTTCAGAAAGTCCTCTGATTGCGCTTCCCTTTTGACACTCTGTGTAGAATCTCTAAGAAAGATCAGACTTGGAGTTATTATGACGGTTGTAAAAGAAGTCAGTCATGTGAGCCAGAATGAGACATATCAAAGCACCTTTGATCATTTTATTAGCTAGTTCGCTCTTTCAAAGGGGTCATAACGGATTGTGTTACTGTCAATGTGTGCTTCTCATCCCGTTTCTTCTCTGCTTCTGGCAGTGATGGTAAAAGCAGATGACTGCCAGGGAGAGTAAGCTTGTCCTCTCCATCTCCACGGTGAGCATTTTGGTGTCTCCGGGGATGTAGGAAAACAGGGGTGTTTATGTCTAAGTCTCCATCTGACCTCCTCAGTCGGTGTCTTGTTGAAGAAGCAGCATCGCAGCACATCTTCCTGTGAGTTATGTGTGCTCATAAAAACATACAGCAATTCACAAAGCTATCAACTCTTAGTCATGAAACAAAAACACCTGTCAAAAGAGTTTTATTTTAACTTGTTAATGACACCACAAATAGACAGAGGACAATACCATCATTTTAGGGGACAGTTTTACACAGCAGGGCTCTTCCAGGGCATCCCGGACACTGCAGGCTGCCTCTGGTCACTAATTAGGGAGCTCCTCTGTGGACACCATAAATCAGTTGTCACTAGAGAACTGTCCTCCTCTGTATGCAGGGGAGCTTAGCATCTATTAGCACAGAGGCCAAACCCCCAGGCAGTAACTGCTGCCCAACAGTTCCTGGACATGGCTTATTGCTTGGCGGATAACTTTGAATCTTCTTCATCATTCGGAGATGATAAAGTGGCTTATTGGGTACCATTTTGCCTATTTCAATCACAGACACAATCTCTAGCACTCACAGCACTGGGATAAGTCTGGAAGATAATCCACAAAAGAACACGCTCCATTGGTGCACTAAATCCCCAAGTAACTTCTGAGACCTATGGAGCTAGATTCAGATTTCCAGGCCAACTCCATGTCATTTAGCAGGTGTCATTGACCCTAACAATTCAACACAGAGTCCATGAGGCTGAATAGCCACAGGCTTTCTCTGCTGGGTGGGAGCACCCAGGCCTTCTCTGTGGCTCTGTCCACATCTTCTCTTTTTAGGGGCCATCCTTCCAATGGAACTTTCCCAACAGACATAGCATTAAGTACTGTTATGGGCTAAATGTATCACCCCCAAATTCACATGTTGAAGCCCTGACTCCCCTACCTCAGGACATGCAGTATTTGAAGATAGGGTTTTTTTAAAGAGATAATCAAGTTAAAACTAAGTCATTAGAATGGGTCCTAATCCACATGACTGGTTGTCCTAATATTAAGAGGAGATTAGGATGAAGACATACAGAGAGAAGACCATGTAAAGACGCAGGGACACTAGTTGAACCATCAAGTAGCCGGTTCCCTGCAAAGAAGTTTCCCTTAGACTAGTTGGGGCTACGGAACATGAACCCACACAATTATATCTAGTAAAGTGAAGGAAGGGACGGTAGAGGATTTGGGAGGCTGAGACAACCTCAACCTGTTCTCAAACTTAAACTGGGTAAGAAGCACAGCTTGCTGGCAGGAGCTGGGTGTGTAATGTGAGTGTCTAGTCGCAGTCTTAACTAATATGAGCACTTCCTAAAATCTCTTATAAGACTATATTTTTTTAAACAGAGCAATTACCTGGTAATCAGTACATTTTTCCAGAGAAAATGAAAGTGCCAAGAATCACGTGTCCTTGCCTTAGCCATGCACAAAAGAGGCTTAGCAGTTTTTGTTCTTGGTGTTGGGTGTTCTACTTAGGGGTGCTCTACCTCTGATGTACACCCCCCAGATCTTTTTATTTTAATATTTTTTAAAATTTTGAAATATGGTCTTCTAAGTTGCTGAGGGACTCGCTAAGTTCCTGAGGCTGGCTTAGAATCTGCAATCCTCCTTTCTCAGTTTCCCAAGTACTGGGATTAGAGGCATGTGCCACCGTGACCAGACAAGGCTTAGCAATTATAATGAAGCTGGTTCCACAGAATATTATTAATAATTTAGTGCAATAGATGAGTAGGTTTACTTAAATTTGCATAAAATAGTGAAAGTAACTTAAAAGAATAAAGAGATGCTTGCCTAGTGTACATGAGGCCCTGGGGCCAATCTCTAGTACTACAAAAGTAAATAAATAGATAAGTAGATAGATACATAGATAAATTAATAAATAAGAAGGTAAGTGAAGGAGGAGATTCTGAACATTGAGAGACTCAGTCACTAAGAGAGAGATACTATTCACATCTATTTAGTTTTTACTCCAGGAGCTACTATACAACCTGACACCCAGCATGATATGTTACCACATTTATTTTTCAGCTCTCTGATATTTCTCATTTTGTTTTAAATGTCTAAGAAAAAATATGCTCCCAATTTTTTAGGATATGTATGTATAAATGATCCTACTTATAACCAAATATGTATTTCCAAATGAAGTGGATAGTTGGGTTCATTTCATAACACCTATTGGAGTAGGTTAGATTAGAATATAGGTACATTGAATAATTAGAAATGGGAATTCCAATGAATGTTTCATTACTCCCTTTAAAACCAGAATAATGGGTAGATCCCTCTCTGGAATTTTAAAGAAATAATAATATTAAACAGAAACAGCAAAAACCAACACAATTTTGTGTAGTGATATTTTTTTGCAGGAACTTTGCAACTGCGATATAATCCATTTGTTGCAATAGTGATAAATGTATCTTTCATAGAAATTCATCACATGATTTATCTCAGTATAGAAGGGAATAGTCTCCATTTGCTAATCTCTCATGTTTCCCACAAGTAAGGAAAATTCATTGCCAGTCCTGTAAATGTTATGGGCTTTTAGGTCTACAAAGAGAAATTTGAGGGTTTCCCATAAGATGTGAGTATCAAAAATGAGAACATTTATACTTAACACACTTTCTATATAATATTTCAAAATACCACCAAAATCATTATCATGGCAAAAAAACAGATTTTTTGGACTTTGTCATAATTTTTTCTTTTTTTGCGGCACTGGGGATTGAACCCAGGGGTATTCTACCTCCGAGCTACACCTCCAGCCCCATTTTTTATTCTTTATTTTGAAGCAGGGTCTCACTAAATTGTGGAGAGCCTCACTAAGTAGCTGAGGCTGGCTGCGAACCTGGATCCTCCAGTCTCAGCCTCCCAAGTACTGGGATTGCAAGTGTGAGCCACCACGCCTGGCTGACTTTGTCATAATTTTATGGTGTAATATTTCTTATTTGAATTATACATTGTGGAGAATGGAGTGGGTTACAGGGAGGCCCCATAATCTTGCTTGAGGTTGGTAGAAGTCTTAATGTGACCATACTTTGGGTCATTATCAAGTAAGTAAACTCAAAGCTACTTAGCATGCTTAAAATAATAGTTTTGTTCAAAGAAGAAAAAGATAAGCTTAAAATATACATGGAATATGCAATGGCAAAGTGGGGTATTTGGAGTGGCAGGCTGGGGGCAGGAGCTGTGTGGAAGAGAAACAGTCCAGGCACTGGGGCAATTTAGACCAGAGTTCTTCAGATGCAAAGATGGGACTCTAGGTCTCAGTTACCATGTGTTGCAATGAAGAACTGTCATGTGATCCTAACAGGTAATGTTGATTATTAATACGAACAGATTGGAGTAGGATTGACTTACAAATGATTTTTTCAAAGGAAAGGATAAAGCAAAGAATGTAAAAGATTAATCAGGACCACAATTATTTCCAAAATATGAACTATTCATGAGAAGCCTTACCAGTAGGCTCTGTTTTGACAGCCCCACTCCCTGAAATTTCTTCCACTAGTACACAACTGTTGAGTTTTTAAAATCACTTAATATTATGACTCACTTAATATTACTGTGTTTGAAATATAAGAATGCTAATATTTTATAATGTTTATTATAAATGTACCCTTCTAAATGCTTTATGTTAATTAATCTAATGTTGCCTGTAGATGTAGGTACCAACCATTATTGTCGCATTATACAAATTTGTGTGTTGAAAGCAAAAATAAGCTTCTCAAGACCCACTGCTGAAAACATATAAAAAAAAGAATCCTGGATTAAATATATGATCATAAAAAAAAGACACACTGCTGGTAAGAGGCAGCGCCACTAATTGGACCTACGTAGTCTGTATCCAGACTTCACTTCCTTTAATTACTTGGTTCTCTCTATTTTTTAATGGGTGTGAGATTATCTTCGACAATTGTGATGACATACTCTAGATTTTTCTGGACCACACATTTTCAAGTATCCTGTTCATTGCATCTACAAACATTCCACTATTTCAGATGTATGTTGAAGGTCCAGTCACCAAATATCCCGATTTTAGATGTCCCAGTAAAAGCTTGTTCTATAGTACTGATTATCCACCTTCATGTAAATAAAATGTTTCCTCTCTTCATTCATTGGCTTGCAAACATTCAACCTCTATGGATCTCAGTCTCCTCATCTTTAAAATTAGGGTGTTGGACCACATGTACTTCCAGCATCAGAATCACATTTTATATCTGCCAATTGCATTCAGGTTTAGTCTCGTTTTTGCTGAAGTAGTGTGTAATCAGCCTTCCAGGAAATGATTGGGAAAATCCATTCATATTCTCAAAGGTCCAGCATAGCACATTCCTGGAGGTAATTGTGTGCTCAAATCAATGAGTCATTGGCCATTTGTAATTCTCCAAGGATTAATTACCAACACCATTGTTGAGACTGTACCCTGTTTTGTTTGTGCTTAGAGAAATGTTTTCATAGTTTCACTTTTAATTTAGCAGCAGCTGATACTAATTCAGACCATACATCATTACGCTCTTAGGTGTTTCATGGCTGCCATTTCCTACAGGCAAACTGATCCTCCTACCACAAAAACAGCAGAGAGCGCCTTGTTTGCAAGGTAGCAGATGAATGACACTCAGTGAATAAGCTTATGTACTAAATGGGGCGTGAGGCTCATTGGCTCCCTATCATAGTCAAGAGGACTTGCCACAGAGAGAAGAAATGTCATTTAAATAAACTGGAAGAGATAAAAGAAGAGCTCAAAATTACTCAGCCATTAAAACCAATTTAACACCTTCATCGAGTTTAGGACCTTTCTGCTCATAGTACTTTGGTAGATTAAATATCCAGAAGGTAGGCAAAAAGAAAGTAAGTGACATCTATGAGTTTCTACTGCATGCCAGACATTGTGTAGAGTCTTATAACAAAACTGTAATACCAGTAAACCTTTGTCATCTGTACATAATTCTATTTGCTTCACAAGTCTTAACTTTTTTAATCTTCACACCAAGCCCAAGGAGGAAATACAGTTTTTGTCTCTATTTTTTATTGCTTTGATTTTTATGACAAATGTAAGAGAGCCAATATGGTTCTTAGTTTTCAGATGAGGATGCTGTGTTTCAAAGTTTATAGGTTGGCCATGGTCCCATAGCTTTTAAATGGCTACTGCAGAATTCACAGTCATTATCTGCCTAACCTCAAAGTTACGTTTTCCCTTGCCTCACCAAGAATCCTGATGCTTTTCAAGAGTTCTGCATTTTATTAAGTATCTGAGAATTTCCAAGTCAGAAGGGACCTTAATGATCCCAATCCTATTCTTTTTACTTCATAGAAAACCATTGGTTCAGCTGGGAATGGTGGCACACACCTGTAATTCCAGTGCTTAGGAGGCTGAGATGAAAATCACAGGTTCAAAGACAGCCCCAGCAATGTAGTGAGACTCTCAGCAACGTAGTGAGATCCTGTTTCAAAACATAAAATAAAAAGGACTGGAAATGTAGCTTGGTGGTAGAATGCCCCTAAGTTCAATCCCCATTACCACATACACATGAAAGAAAGGAATAAGAAAAGAAAGAAGAAAGAAAAGAATAAATGAATGAATGAAAAAGAAGAGAAAGTCATTGGTTTCTTTAAATGATGATGAAGTCTAAGGTCAAATAGTTAGCTGAAACCTGGGTCCTTGCCTTGTTGGCCCAAATCATCCCCTTTATTTCTGTGATTAGTTGCAATAGAAATCACACAGTTCTCAAACAATAATTCTTAAGTTGAAGAGTACGTCAGAAAGCTCACCCGTGGAACTTATCACCTTAGTCCAGGAACTAGAGTAGAAGTTCTTTCTTCACAGCTGTGATTATTCATTGTTTCTTCACTAACCAGAACATCTGAGCCCTTTCCATATTTAAAAAATTTCCCAACCTTATGATGCTGAGGACAAATGAAAGCCAGTTGGCCCTCTCTGTCTGCAGTTTTTCCATCTGCAGATTCAACCAACTGTGGATCAAAAATATTTGAAAAAAATTGTACTGAACATGGACAGACATTTTTCCTTATCATGATTCCCTAAATGATACAGTTTAACAACTATTTACATAGCATTTGCATTGTATTAGGTATTATAAGTAAACTAGAGATGATTTAAAGTGTATGGGTGG
>PVJS01022052.1:0-30894 GCA_004027185.1 Glis glis
GATCCTCCGGTCTCCGCCTCCCAAAGTACTGGGATTACAAGCGTGCGCCACCACGCCTGGCTGTTTATAGAAAATTTTAAAGAGACAAAGCACTCTTGTATACATGAATACATGTGTACTATAAACCTTGCAAGGCAATGATGTGCATCAGTTGCAGAATAGTGGTTCATCTGGTGGAGAAGGAATGTGAAGTCGTGTCAGATGTTCCCGAATCTTCATATACATATATACATATATTATTTATTTACTTTTTTGTGGTACTAGGGATTGAGTCCAGGTGTGCTCTATCACTGAGGTACATCCCTTTTTATTTTTTTATTTTGAAACAGGGTCTTGCTAAGTTACTGCATGCTAACCTGGAACCTGTGATCCTCCTGTCTCAACCGCCCAAGTACTAAGATCACAGGCATGTGCTACTGTACCCAGCTTTCATAATTTCATAAGTACAGGAGTTTGATGCAAATATGGAAACATGGTACCAGCTGCTTAATCTATAGGGTGAATTCATGGGTATATACATATATTATTTGCTGCATATTTTGTTGGTTTGAAATTTATTCAGCAAATATATATTGAGTGCCCTATTTTATGCCAGGCAATTTTCCTAGATGGAAAACCAAATAGAAAGGAGTGGATGGAAAGACGGTAGAGACTCGTACATGGACTAGACTTGGAAATGTCTCATTGGAAGTGCGTTTGGGCCAGCTGGGTTTACGGTGAGGCTCTGCACTGTAGCCCAGCAGGGTTCGAGCAGGCCTCTGATGCTGTCTCTGTCAACAATATCTAAGTTTGAACCCAATGCTTGTGTATGGGGACAGAGATGGAGAACTCAAGTTGCCTTTCCTGTTCAAATCGTGCGCAGGCTTGCTTCCTTCAGGACAGGGGCCAGTAGGATGCTTGTAGAGCGGGAAATGGGCTGGACTTTGGGTCCCTGTGGACAGCAGAATGTAAGGACAGCTGCTTTGGAAAATACTTCTGATTTGGGAAATGGAAAGGCTCTGGGATGCAGGGGAACAGGCGGTTTATTTTGAAGCCAGGAAGCTATAAATTTTCTAACATAAAGACAACTCTGCCTGAAAATTCTGAGAATTGGCCCTTCCTAATGGAGGCAGGAAGCGTCAGATGGCCTCTGACCACCAACTCCCTCTCGCTTGGCCTTAACCCTCTCACAGCTGGACGAGAGCATCCTGGTAAATAGCACATCCCAGACGAGGGATGCCGTGGTGCCAAGGGGTTAACAGGCACTTTGTGTGAAGTTTTAATATTCCACAAATGAAATGTGCATGTGAAATGGGGAAAAAAAAGAGGAAAAGATTATATTTGTCAGCTGGGCTGCCATATGTTGTTCTGGCCGGAGTGCAGGAAAAATGGTGACAATTCTTTCCTGAATGAGAATCTCTGTCAACTCCTCATTTCATGCCTTTCTTCAGACAAGCAGGAGCTTTCTTCGTGACCAGGCAGTCTAAGATATTCATTTTTGAGGAGGAACCTGCACCTATGCCCAAAAAGACAGAACACCGGCATTTCTTGGTTTGATTTTTAGGAGGTAGAAAAGGGCACAGAAATCATAAAATTTATCTGCATATTTTCTTGTTTTATCTTTTAGATGAAATTGGCCCTTGCAGTAAAAACAATGCTCTAAAAGAAGGACTAGCTAGTTGAATGACAAATGGGGAGGAGGTTAGATTGGTGGGTCTGTTAATTATCAACAGTCTCCATCAATTTCACAGACTTGACTGTCACGCAAAGGCTTTTCTTGTTCACATTTGGTGGGTTGTGATGCCTATGTTAGTAAGAAACGAGAAAAACAAGTAAGAGCTCTCTCACCAGTGAGTTTTTAATTTTATCTTTCTGTCTCACTTTTCATTTGAAAACCCTGTACTGGACCAAATTACCTTTTCTTTTTTTTTTTTTTTTTGGTACCGGGGATTGAACCCAGGGGCATTCTACCTCCGCACTACACCCCCGGCCCTATTTTTTATACTTTATTTTGAAACTGGGTCTCACAAAGTTGCGGAGGGCCTCACTAGGTAGAGAGAGAGAGAGAGAGAGAGAGAGAGAGAGAGAGCTGAGGCTGGCCGCGAACCTGGATCCTCCGGTTTCCCGTCTCCGCCTCCCAAAGTACTGGGATTACAAATGTGGGCCACCACGCCTGGCCTTTACCTTTTCTTTAAATAATGTTTTATGGATTATGTTAACTGATTGTATAAATAATATAATCTAGAAATCTTCAAAAGTATAAAAAACTTAGACAACAAAACCCCCATAACCTAAAGATAATATTAAAATGCTTTGCTTTATTCTTCTATTATAAATAAGTAACTGTATACACATAACTTTACATAGTTAACAACATGTTATTATGCTGTCAATATAATTCTTAAGAGTTCCATATATCCTACCTAGAGGATGTTCCATTCTTTGTTAACTATTTCCTACTATTGGCATTTGGTGTCTTTCTGAGTTTTTTTTTTTCCACTCACTGACAAGTCCTGCAGGACTATCTTTGTAGAAGGTAGCACTGCTTGTAAGAAAAGCAAGAGGAAGTCACCCTGACCAAAGTATAATTTAGAATCTTACAGGCACAATGCTAACTAAACTGAGGTTCTTGGCCTTTATGGCTACAATGTATGTTTATTTTACCTTAAAGATTATTTGGGGGTAATATTTCTTCTAGTCCTCAGTGTTTGTTTGGGGCTCAAGTGTTACAAAGATGAAGAATTAAAATAGATTTTTGCTCTTAGCATCAGCGATGCACTCATTCCATTGATAGCGTGTTCATAGGAAGCACAATTTGGATAAGACTCAAAGTCTTAGTAGGAACTAATTTTGCCAAGTGCTAGCGCGTTGATGAAAATACCATGAATAGAGAGTTCCTGATAAAGATGGGAAATGAAGCCAGACCACAGACTCTTCCTTCCTCTAGTGACCAACAGAACTATACCAAAAATAAGAGAAAATAAAAAGTAACTGAATGGAGAAAAGATTATAACCAAGTGCCGTTGAAATTTTAAAGTGGTGGGCAAGCCAAGAAAAAGAATATTCTATCATTGTGCAACACCTAGGTGTCCCCTCCCTCTAGTCATCTACAGTCAGACTGGTGGGTCAGCAGGAGCCTGAGATGTTTTGCTAATAGCAGCAAATCTGGAGGGAGGCAAGGGCATGTTTTTTGTTTCTTTTTCTCATTTAGACTGCTGGGGAGGTATTGAGAGAAATGACTATGGGGAGGGCCTGGAAAAAGCAGGGGGGAAGAAAAGGGAGGCAGAGTCGGACTGTGAGGGACAGGAATGGAGCAAGATATGGTGCAGAAGACATGCGAACAGGAAGCCAGGCCGCATCAGAGCGAGTGGAAAAGACAGAGGAGCGGGTACAGGTGAGTCAAGTGAAAAGGAATCGCCAGGCGAGGGTACTGAAGAGGGAGGAGAAGGAGAAGACCTGACCATTCGATGCATTCTCTCAAGGAACTAAAAATAATCCCCACAAGTCTTTTTCTCAAACAGCTCAAAAATGTGGATGAAACCACAGAATAAACAGGAAAGGGAAGTTGGAGGTGGTGATGCATGCCTGTAATACTAGTACTTGAGAGGCTGAAACAGGAGGATCGCAGGTTCGTGGCCAGCCTCAGCAATTTAGAGAGGCCCTCCACAACTCAGTGAGACTCTGTTTCAAAATAAAATAGGGCTGGGGGTGAAACTCAGAGGTAGAATGCTCCTGGGTTCAATCCCCAGTACCAAAAGGAAAAAAAAAAAAGAAAAGGAAAGGGAGACAACAGAAATAAGAAAATGATTGTAGAATCAAATCAATATCCCTAATGGGGTCATAAATCAGATAATAACAACAACAACAATAATAATAATAATAATAATAATAGCATTTACTGAGCATTTAGTATGTCCCATTTACTGTTCTGAGTGCTGTATATGGGTCATTTCCTTTCATTTCTACCCAAATCCTATGAGTAAGTAAGATCTTCATTTCAAAGAAGGAAACTGAGGCAGAGTGCTTAAAGTCCTAGGTCTACTCACTAGACAGTGGCAGAGGCAAGATTTTAAACCCAGACTTGTTTTATGACTTTATGCACATGGAGTTCGATCTCAATTATTAAAAGCTAATTTTTCCATTTATCCATCCTTCCATGTTACATATGCAGAGATGACAGCCCTCACATTCTTATTCCATGTTATACATTCAACAATTTATTACTTTATTTATCTTCTAGTGATGTCAACATTTTATCTCACTTTCTAAGCAGGATTGGTGATTGTGCTAGATTTTTTTTCAGCATTTGATATTTGAAGAACTCTCAAAACACCAAGCAGATCATATTTTAGTTTTAGATATTCTTTACCTTTGAACTGAAACTTCTGAACCTACCTCTTCCCCCAACACACACTCACATTATGTTTCAGATAATTAGCTTTTAATATTTGTCATCTCTCTTTCCCATGAAGGAGAGAGTTTTATATTCCCACCATGTGGAATAGAGCCTAGCATCTAGGGGGCTCCGTAAGTGCTTGTTGAATGAATGAATGAATGAATGAATGGAAAGTGGATTTTGTTGACGGAAAGTAGAGTGGAGAAAAATCGAATTTATGAATCCTTGAGGTGAATTTATCTTTCAAATTCCATTCAGCTGAATTATAATTATAATATAGCAATTTTCCACATTTGAATCATTTAAAAAAATCACATGACGAATGTTTATTTCACAGGCCTGATAGCACACAGACACTCCTCTTGAAAGGTTTCCTCTTTGAGAGAAGCAGATGTAAGACACACAGCAAAATCCCTGGCTCTTGTAGGGAAAGTTCTGTCTCTCTGCAGTCGTGTGACAGTAAAAAGCTTTCTTGCTGAAGTCTAGACTGGCATCCTTGAGGACCAGGTGTGGTTCACAGGTGCCGTCCATTTGATTTTATCTCCAACATTAACTAATATAGAGATTTGAAAAGCAGCAGCCGCTTCGGTTTCCTAGTTTGTCTTGAAAGTTGGCTGACCTGACTGCATGGAGGATCCACGCTTTCACATGATTAGCTAAGCGGCTGTGCCGCCACCAGCTAGGGCACAGCTCTGGGATTTGCCATGGTCCACACCATTCCGTAGTGTGTCCCTGATCATCTTGTGCCTGGATCACCTTGCTCATTCACATCCCTGCCCATGTCCAGCCCCTGGAGGCCTTTGAGTTCGTTGTTCAGTTCTGTTTTGTATTTGCCCCCTCCACCCCCATGACTTGTTGCTTCCCTACAGCTCTGCTTTTCTGCTTTTTCTGTTTTTGATGGAATATTTTTTCTTCTTTAAATATGATTCTGTTATGGATATAATGTAAAAAAATCTCCTTAAGGTTTTATAAGGAACGGACTTTTGTGTTTCCTTTCAGTTTGATTTAGCTCGTTGGGCATGCATGGATATACATATACATATATATATATATATATGTATATCCATTTCAGTCTGGATTTGAGATGAGGCACAAAGATGCTGGCCTGCTTCCTTTACAACACCCTTGATTCATAACTTCTTCCCTCCCTTCCTCTACAATCCTCTGTGGTTGACAAAAAGTAAAAGGAGAAGGGAGGAAGGAGGCAGGAAGGAGGCGGGGACCTTCTGGAGACATTTATCACCACTCATGAATGGGAAAATTGAGTTAAAATCTTTTGCAGAACAATCCCTTAACCACTCTCTTCTCTCTTTAGCTTATCACATGCATTCGATAATTTTTTTTAAAAGTTTACTCAAAAGTGTTTGATAATAATTTTAAAATACTTTAATAAAATAAAAATATTTAAAAGTAATTTTAAAACATACTAAATTTGTATGCATACAGATAAACTCTTCAAATTTGATTGAAGCAAAACACAGACAGGAATTTACTTATTTGGGTCTTTGTGTTGCAAGCACTCGGCACAATATCTGATCCAGTAAGTGTTCATTAAATGATCTCCCACGCAGTCTTTACTTTCTTGTAAAACCAACGGATCTGAAGGATGCAGTCTCATTCTATTCCTAGTCTCTCATAGAATATTGCCTATCAAATAAAATGGCTTACTAAAGGCAGGTAGCAGGAAGAAGTAGAAAAAAGGGAATGATAATGTCTTGATGATAATAGAATTAGGTAATCAATAGGGTGACCGTATGCCTAGGACAGTACCAATTTATTCCTGTTGACTTGGCATAATTATTAATAGCACCACTTTTCACTCTCAAAATGTCCTTGTTTGGATGATAAATTATATAGGCACTCTATTAATCAGGCCCTAGATAATCAAAAGCTATTTGCAATCTAATGGCAGGGAGTTAGATGGTTTTAAAAACTATTATTTTGGTGGAAGATGGGGATATCATGACCTAAATTGGAATTATAAAATGTATTAACACTCTTTTGAAGAATACACACATACACACACACACACACACACACACACACACACCACATAGGTAAGGCACTTTTAGGATAATGCCTTGCATTAGAATTATCTGTATGGTTATTTTTACTGGACTTGTTAGGAACACTTCCACAGTTGGGAATATACTCATTTTTATTTTCCCTCAATAGATTGCAAAGAGTATTGTACTTAGTATATATTTAATAAATATTTATTGAATAGAATTGAATAAAATGAAGTCACATTGTAAAACTGTCCCATCAGGGATAATTTGTGTGTGTGTTTTCCAATTCATAAACTGGGGAGAGTCATTGTAAATTTTACGTATCTGGCACACTAAATTAACATTTTAAGCCTCCTCATCCTTGCTTTGTTCTTCCCTTAAAAGTTTCAGTTGTCTATTGTTACAAAGTATTTCTTCACTGAAATGGTTAAAAAAAATTCTGTTCATTGAGGAAAGTCCACAAGGGGCCTTGATTTCTTTGGCAATACTGGACAGAAAGGGTATCATTTTTTTTTTTATTGGCCAGGGTTTTGACCAGAAGGACAACAGGGGACTACCACTAGAATGTTGGCCATAACTTGCAATTTTCATTAGTCAAAAATTCAATGAATAATTTTTTGGCCCTATTGAGATTTCAAGAGATTCAAATAAGAACCATAGAGAGGACCAATCTTCGAGAATCTGTGAATTTTGTATTTGAGGACCAAAACTCCTGGCCAACTGGCAAAGCACTGAGCTCTTCTAACAAGTTATAGGGTGGAAATTATTTCTCTTCTCACCCATCTGCTCTAGGAGCCAGAGCTCATATTTAGAAGTAGCACTACTTACAGCAAGGGAAAAAAAAGACCCTTAGCAGAAGTAAAACACGAAGAATCAAAGACCCCCATTGACCTAACAGCAAATACCACGACGACGACGATCACAAATAACTGTGATATTCATGCAAAAGTCCTCATTTTTTATTACTGCCACCTGGCATAATCAAGCTACTGAGGTTCCCACACTACCTTTTGAAAAAAAGAAGGGCATTTAATGGCATGTGAGGGTATTTCTCTGTGAAGAAAAAGCGATAGCCCTTTGCTGAATACTTCAGCAGAGACAAAGGGGAGTTGAGCTACAAATGGGGATTCACCAAAAACAGAGGTAAGTATTCAAAGGGGAAAGAGTATAGAGGGGGAGGGGCAAAGGATAATAGTAATAAAAACATCTCTTTCTCTCTATCCCTCTTTCATCAGCTTTGAACATCTAAGAAAATCAATACATTTCCTTAGCTGGATGCATCCTTAAAAGGGTAGAGTCAGACCCAGGTGTGGTGGCGCATGCCTGTCATCCCAGAACTTGGGAGGCTGAGACAGGAGGATTGCAGGTTCAAGGCCAGCCTCAGCAACTTAGTGAGACCTTCAGAAACTCGGTGAGTTGCTGTTTCAAAATAAATAAAATAAGGCTGGGGTTGTAGCTCAGAGTTGAAATTCCTCTCTGGGTTTCATTTCCAGGACCCCCCACCCCAACAAAAGGGTAGAGGCTCTGCAAATAGCAGAGAGGAGTGTCCATTTTAACTTCTTCTGCAACTTCATTTGAAGATGGTAGAACTCTTTTGTAGCCCAACCTAGTTCAACTAGGCAAGTAAACAATAAGCGAAGAAATTTACAATATGGCAATTGCAAAGAGCTATTATTCAAAAGGAAGGATATATCCCCAGTAAGGCAATTAAAATGTATAGATAGATGATAGATAGATAGATAGATAGATAGATAAATAGATAGATAGAAAGACACAAGACCAATATAAGATAATTTCCAGGAATGGCCTCACCTTATGAATCATATGAAAATACCTCTTACTGAAGTATTGCTTTAAAATAACTAATGTTTTGGGAAACCAATTATACTTAATGGTGTAATGTGTGATATGGCTTTTAAAGTATATGTATTTTCACATAAGATTATTGTCCAATTGTTGGATCTTTGTTCATTGTCGTTTCCTTTAATACACAGAATCTGTGGTTTTATCCACAAGAAAATGGGTACCTTTCTACTTCTAAACCCATAGCTTAGAAGAAGAGACAAATTAGATCCAGGTGTAATGTCTTCATGAGATTCTGCAGTGTACGTAGTTTATAGTCCTTGGAATGTTCTACTCATGCCATTTACTCTGCATTTTGGGGTTGCGCTCTTTCACTAGTCAAGAACTTGTCTCTTAATTGGGATGCTCCAAAATGTTGTCTACTTTGTACATGTGAGTTACTCTTTAAGACTCGGTTAAAATATCACCTCCACCGTAGTGTCCCCTGACCCACCAAATGAATGGTTTTCTCTCCTTGGCTCCAGCTCTACTTTCTATGTAATACTATAGGAGTGTTATTAGGGATATATGGGGAAGACCAACTCTAATTGCGGGGAGTGATGTGTAAGCCTTGCCTAGGAGGAACTGTTGTTTGCCAGGTGAAAGAGAACACACATTCAGAGTTCATTGTTCATCAGTCTCTGCCTTCATTTATAGAAAAGAATGTCACAAAAGTATGTCCAAAATTTATCTGGTACATGTACCAGGTTAATGCTTGTTGATGGATATTTGGTTGAATGAGTGCTTAGCTGAGATGGACATGTTCCTTTATCATGTAGTCCCTTAAATAGGCTCAATTCCCTCCATTTAGCTCCTTTATAAGTATTGAAAACCCTCTATGGATATGGAAGTGTCACGTGGCCTTAATGGTATTCAACATCTGTTTCTTCCTCTGCTCTGTCTAGAAGTTTGCAGTGAAAGATTTTTGTCTATATGGATAGACAATACTCCCTGCCTTCTGAAAAGTGTTATGAAGGACATCTTGGTATTCAATATATGGTGACTGTTGAAATAACTTGGCTCTATTAATGTCATTATTAGCATGTTTTTAAATGTCATGTTAAAAAGTAGTGTCCGTGGCCTTATACTTTCATGATTTTTATATTTGGGTTTGACTTGATGAGTTTCAGATAAAACAGCAAGACCACTTTCTTCAAATGTCACCATCATACAAATGACAGGGGAATGGTTTTAGTATTTCTTCTGTGACTAGGTATCATGGAATAGCCACTTGGCCATGCTCATATGCCATGGCTACCTTATAGGAGACATTCAAATATGTCATCTTGTGGGTCCTGACCCTAGTAAACATGCTCCCTTCAATCAAAGACAGAACTAGAAATGGTAAAAAGCACATTTTGGGTGGGTTCTGTGTTGTTGTCTTTTGCAATACACCATTCACAGATTTTCTTAATGTTTGACATAATCATTATATTTTTTTTCACATTCTCTTGATCTTCTTTCTATTGCTGGGAAAACACTCTTGTTTTCTGAAACATAAAAACAAGTCGGGAAAGTGAGAAATCTTCCTTAGGTAACCTCAGAACAGAGGAACTTTGTGCATTATGCAGCCGAGGCCATGCCAAAATGCAATTTGGAGGGTGTCCAGCCCTTCATTGGAAAGTAATGGTTTTCACTGAACTGAGTTATGACCAGCTGTTTACAGACAGTCTGTGACATACTGATAGAGCAGAACACCGTATGTTGCTTTCCAAATCAAATGATACAAGAAGTGTGACAGAGTGGAGAAACATCTGTCATTAGCAATTTTCAGCACGCTTCACTAATTCTGGACAAAATACGAGTAATGAACTTACCGCAGGAAACTTCAAATACTACCACTGCTGAAACAAGGATATAAACAGCGAGTCCTCCTAATGGCTTCTAATTTAATTCATTTGCAGTAAGAAACAAACAAAGTAGGTTATTTGTTTTTGATCATAGTATAGCAAATACTGATGCTGATCACAAATGCTTATTTTAATCAAAGAATAGGCATTGAGAATACAACTTTTTTCAAGTTCAGAAAGCTTTATTCCTTCTTTAATTGTTGAAGAGGGCGGGTTTTTGTTTTTGTAAGCAGCAGAATTGGAGAATGTGCCCTAATGGGAATCAAATCTTTCCTGAATCCTGTCTAAGAGTGGCGCCCTGAACTAGAGAAGGCTAGTGTTCTTACAGTTTACTGGACCTGTGGCGATATTTACATAACATTAAATGTTCCTAGTCTTTCTACTAAGAGGCTTGCATAGAAGAATGTGTTAGGTCTTTCTCAAGCTGCTTTCCCCCTACCATTTCTCATCTTGCCTTTTTTTTTTTTCCTGGCTGATAATTTTCATTTTGCGGTCCCACAAATTTTCACAGTTCTGTAACGAGCGCATGGTCCTCATACAGCATCCACATGGTTCTCTACTGGTCGACGTCACACTGTTTATGAGATCCCAGAGCCAAACCATGTGAAGGCTGCAATCTGTGAGCATTTTTCTTTTGTATCTTTGCAATCAATTGAGCTATTAAGCCATTAACATTCAAGGCCTACTCAGCTCAGCTTATACTCCCAGTTAGCGCCAAGACGGCAAAATTCCTAATCGGGCAGGCTTCAGTTTGACTCCAGAAGAAAAAAAAATGCATGAAGAAAACTTGAGATTTTTTATCTGAAGTTCCAACTAGGGTTCAGAAAAACGGTAATGCAAAATTCAGACATGCGATCTTGCCCAATCCATTGGTGTTCTACCGATGGGACCTACTTTGGACTGTGTCCCAGAACAAAAAGACTGAATGCCATTCGGAACTGATGACTGTAAAATGAGTGTAGGAGGTCTTTGAGGAGCTTCTTAATTACAAAATTATTCATGATAAAATGGCACTAACCTCAAATTCCCAGTTTCTTGTAAATTTTTAGTATGGTACCACATTCAAATGGTTTACAGCTTTTTAACACCTTAGATAAACCAGATCTGGCCTAGGAATTGTTGCGAGGGAAATCATCTCCAGATCTGTTTAAATTGTTCACTCTTCCTCTTCTTCTCCTTTTTCTTTTTTTAAAGGAAATGCCACCCCTACTGATTTATCTACCGTTCTTTAAGCAATCCCTAAATAATTTTATGGTTCAGAAGAAAGATTCCAAGATGTGCAAATGCTAAATTCTTATGGTTTTTATAGACATCTGCATTGAAAAACAAAACAAAGCGAAAATATAGATGCCATTGAAACCCATCATTACGTTTGTGATCTAGATAATAAAGTAAGCAGACCCGAGCAATTCGCTAACACTAACGCTATTCTTTACATAAACAGTAAATGTTTAGATTTTCCTGTTCACTGACTAACAGCACACATATCATAAACACTAAGCTGTTATAGTACGTTTCGTGTGTTGATTCACTTTAACAGTTGTTAGTGTGAAGACAGGAAAAGAAAAGTGGGTGTAATGAGACCATGTGCAGTATGCTGTGAAAACAGAGGCCCTTATTTGGCATAATGGGTTGCACCATAAGGGCCATAAAATTGTGCATGTGTTAGTATCATTTTAATTATTACGGGTGCCACATGTTAAGCAGAATAGCGGAACTACTAAAACAGCTTCAAAATCCTTACTGCTGATCGCTGCATTTAATTACAAATAGGAACATTTGGAGATAGGTCACCATAAAACCCTTCTGTTGTCAAATGAGCTCAAATCTGATTTTTGTAATTATGTTTTTATACCGCAGATCCTGTTGAATAACTATAGGGAATAAAATTTTAATAAGTGCTGATTAAATGTAGGTACATCTTGCTTCCTAAGAATATTTATGAATGCTCATCACACTTAAATCAAGGTACCATCACTATTTTCCTGTGGACGGTACTTTGATCATTCAACCTTAATGCAAATAAGCTGAATAAATTTATGTGCCATGAAATATTGTTTTTTTTTGTTCTTCCGTCAGAGCATAAAAGCTCTGGATTTCAATTATTCATTCTGTTTGTGAGCACTGTGCGTTGTACTGTAATTCTCTAGAACCAAAGTGTGTTCATTCCGTCACTACATGTCAGACACCGCGGGGTCTGGTAATTAACTTTCCTGTGGCGGGATTTTTATCAAGGAGAGGAAGATGACAACTTACGTTGATCTTTTGTTCCCTACTAGAAAAAATATGGTTAGCGATGGTAAGATTGCTTTTCGAACTTTTTCTTTGGAATTATTTATTTATTTACTTACCTATTTGCTTATTTATTGGTTATGTGGGCAGTAAAAATCGTGGATACATTGTGTTTACCAAGAAAAGTGGTACTTTGAGGGGCTCCTTGTGTGTCATTTCTCTGTTTTGTGAAGAATGTTTTGGAAACCTTGCATAATGGCTAGGCCTCCTAGCTCCTTTGAACATGAAATTAGTACTGTGTTTCCCACAGAGATGAGAAATGTAAGAGGAACTGAAGAAGGAATTACTCATGGGCAATGGCACATGAAAGTCTTGGGCTAATATAAGGAAATAGGCCAAACATGGGGCTGGCATATTTTTAAGTTGATTTGTGTTCATGTCGGTAGGTGATCTCACAGATATTACAGCAGATACATTGATACACTATCCATCTTGATACATAAATTTGTGGGCTTTGTAATTCCAGAAAGCATAAAGTACTTCTTATACTATACAATAGAGATATTTGATACTTTTAATCAATAATATTCCTTCAGAATATTCACATCCTTCTGTATGCTCTAGAATACTATGTTGTTGGAGAATTTGCTCATTGAATTGGGAGAATGAGATCTATATTTCCACAGAGAGATTTTTCTCAAGATCATGAGAGAGTTCTATTTGCAAAATTCCCCAGATTTTGTGTTGTTAAGCACTTAATCCACATTGCGGAGAGTTGTTCTACTCTTCCAGTTGCTCTGCAATGTTGTCATCCAAAGAATAGTACGTGTATTCCAATCCCTAGAAATAGTGAGGCCGCACTTCAGTAAAGACCTTGAAGATTCATACACTACTGTGGGACAGATGCTGTCCTGTTGACACCTGGATATGGCCTCTTGAAAGAATCGTTCTGATCCAATACCCAGAAACTGGCTTTAAGGATGCAAGACAAAGAGAGAGGAATAAATATTGCTTCTTTTTGAGGTAAAAATATGAACACAAAATATAAATATGTGTGGTCCAGAGGATTGGGGGCAGTTCCCAGTTGGGGTCTGCTACTTCCCCGATGCTATCACTTGAGTGTCTATCCTCATAGTAATGGTCATCTTTAGGGGATAAAGGAGGGGGCCCAGCTGAAGCAAAAGGCAAAGGTTGCAGAAGTCTGCTCCTATCGTTTAAAACCATCATTTGACAGTTTTTTAGCTCAGTTCTGATCAATCAAGTAGATGCCTCCAAAACTCAGGTGGCCGTTTGACAACTATTTTGAACTCTGGTAGTGATCCACTGGAGAGGGTTCTCAGCATTAGGTGGAATCATATCCTTGATGGGCAAGTTAATTAATTAATTAATTGTGGAAAAACCTGAGAGTCAATGAAATCATTCATGAGAACAGATAAGGAGAAAACCCCCACTTATACAAGAACCATTTACCAGGAGTAATGTTTAATATAGTAGTTCCATTAATTTATGCCTCTTTAACATAGCAGCAGCTCTTATAGTCAATGAGAATGTAAGGAAAGGCAAGCAGAGATGAATAACAGATGGTAGAGAAGGAATTCTGCGTTTTACAAATTATCGATGCCTTCTTTTCTAAACGTGTAAATAGTCAGCTTTTAACAAAGACTGACCACAGTTTGTTATAAATAATTTTACAGAATAATCCAGAAATTTTAGCTGTCAGATTTATTGAGAGCAGTCCTTTGCCCGGCACCGTGCAGGGAGGTGGGGGGCAGCACTGAGCAGTTCGGGTCAGGACCTGCTCCCTGTGAACATCCCATGGGACTGCAGGACACTCCCAGCCACTATTAGGACTTAACTATGTTAACATTTAGAAATAATTCTTTTACTTGTAAGACAAAGGTTTGGATTAGCCTCTTGGCCCCTTTTCAGTTCTCACATCCTTTCATTCCTGGGATCTCTGGGATGTGGATGATTGGGTCTGCCTTCAGGGAGCCTCCCTCTACCTAAAGAGATAAGACATGGACCAGAAAACAGATATTAATCCCATAAAGTATCTGGCAAGTCAAATGGGGTGGTCCCAGCTCTAGATTTTACAATATGGTCATGCTTATTTCCTGCTCTGATGGATAAGCTTAATCAGGAGCAAAAATTGTGGGTCAACCATTCAGAAACCAGAACTGGCTGATACCAACTTCTGCTTCTGCCTGACCCACTCAAAATCCCCAAAGACTTTACACTGGAAATCTTTCTTTGTGACTCTTTTGAGAAAAACTCATGTTCTTTCCTACTACAGAAGGTGAAATAAGGGGCATTGATCATTTTAAGAGGAGTTATCTCTTATAATTATTTTCCCGATGTCCTTGGGATTGGTAAATTTAAATGCTGTAGGAGAATCTGATTAGTAGAATTACTTGCTTCCTGAAATACTCTATGTCTCCTGCTATTTCTTTTTTTGTGTGTGTGTGTGGTACCAGGGATTGAACCCAGGGGCATTTTACCTCCGAGCTATACCCCCGGCCCTATTTTTTATCCTTTATTTTGAAACCGGGTCTCACGAAGTTGCAGAGGCCTTACTAAGTAGCTGAGGCTGGCCATGAACCCGGATCCTCTGGTCTCCACCTCCCGAGTACTGGGATTACAAGCGTGCGCCACCATGCCCGGCTGTCTCCTGCTATTTCTGATGGTCAGTTTGTGTCTACATTTTGTTGTTTTAGTAAGGGATATAACTACGGGTAAACTTGGTCAAAGAGTTTACTAGCCAGCTGGTAGATATTTCTTAGACACCTGCCGCTTCCTCATGAGCGGGCCGTGCTAGAGGGTGGTCCCACTGCTGAGAAGAAACAGCTAACTGGTGTCATGACTTCATGACTTCTGGTTTACCTTCCGTTCTGGTGTTCAGAATTCTTTTGAAAATCTTTCACAGATAAGACAGCTTACATGCTGAGATTTTGCAAAGATTTCAAACATTATAAATTAGATCATGACTATTACATATAATATCTCCAAAGATTTTACTGTCATGAAATTTAATTGTTTTCCTTTTTAATGAAAAATTTGGTTTCCTTTATCTTAGGTGGCTTTCTTAAATGGATAAATGATGATAACTGCAGTTTCATTTTCTTAAGACGTGTGTCTACTCATGTATCATAAAAGTACTTTAAAACATTTTTCCCAGCTAAGCTGGGGGGGAAAAAGTCTGCCTCTTTTTTGAGAAAATTGAAAGAAAAATTTGTTAGAAGCAAGTGTTTCTTGTAGCAGTTGTGCTTTGAGGCATGTTGTATTCATTGGTTGACCACAAATTTCCCTAGGCTCTTATGTATCCATATGTCACTTCTTGAAATTTCTTTGCAAATTCTAAATTAACTCTCATTAGTATTTGACATTCATAATTATCTAAAAGTTTGGTAGCAAATATGTACACAAAGATATCATATTATCTGTGTATGTATATATAATGGCTATGGATATATCCTTAATGCAAATATATGTATATATTCAATTTGTTTTACAGGTACATGTAATTACATTATGTACATATAAGTGTATGTGTTACTATGTTTGTATGAACACACATATTCACACTCTCAATTCTTTTAGTTTCAGGTTCAAACTATGATTTACATAAAACATCTTATAAATTCAGGAAGTAAAGATGTGTATTCATGACAGCTTTTATTAAACAGAATAAAACTACTCAGAGCTTTAGTTTATTCAACTTTCTCTCTAGTGACCTTTTAGGAGCAAGAGCAAATGAAAAGGAAGCAAAGCGATACTGGAGATTTTGGAAGTACCTTCTAGAAGATGGGCAGTTACCACCCATTCAGGTTTTCTCAGTGTGTGTCTACAGTGGGAAGGAGTTTCCTCCAGGAACTTCCCTTTGCCTGATCCTTGCTCTTACTTCCATGGTTGGTTCTCATACCCTGTATCTTGTTTTGTCACTCTTATTTCTCTGAGTTATGGGTGACCTGTAAGAGCCCACTTTCTGACCTGGTTGGCAGACTGTGGTTCCCCTGCCATTCTCCCTCCTAGCTGGTATCTTCTCTTCATTGGCCTCCGGCAGTGTACTTGGTGCACAGTCCATGGGAATAACTTGGGTTGAACTGAGTTCCAGATGTTGAGCTAGATGGACTTTAATTGAAGAATGAAGTGATGGAGGAGTGATGTGATTCCACTGTATAAACTTTCTAGTTAACCAAAAACTAACAAGAGAAGTTTGGTATGTATCTCAGTCCTTGCTGAGGAAACGTTCCGGTAGAATTAAGGAGAATATAATTCACATGTCAGGTCTTCTACTGAGCTGGAGTGAATTCCCTTTAGGCCCAGGTCCTCATCAGACTCCCCTTCCTATCTGTAGTCTGGCACGTCTTGAGGGCTCAACAATTATTTGTTGAATGAAAGAGTTGGTTGTTTTATTTATCCCTATAGAGATCAGATGACTACATTTTGCTGAAGTTTCAACAAACAGGATGGATGAAATTATTTCTGGATCGTTCTCAAAGAGAAAAATCAGCTCATTGAAATGACACCCACGCTGAGCTCCCAGTTGCTACAGTATCATGATAATTGTGGTTTAAAGTATAGACTAAGATTTTCGACCAGAAATACTTACATTAAAGAACATGTAAGTAGGAAGTGTCTTGAGGGCAGGGGCCTCAGATGTTGAATTCTTAAACAATTCCTCAACAAAAAGAATGTTGACAAGGATCAGAAATCCAGACAGGCTTTGGGGACACAGAACAGAAGCTCTACATAGACACTGATATGAATACACTTGCATGTGTGGTGGATTTTTTTTTAATTATTAAAAATTACACCAAACTCAAAAGATGTTCAGGCTCCAATTTAATTTTGCACTCCTCCACGTCTCCCCAAACCTTCATATTGTTTGACAGTATGTTGCATGACTGTTGCCTGTACGTGTGAAAAGTCAGGATGAGAGTTCACAGCAGGTTGACGGCCTGGAGATGAGAAGTCTGTCTGAGGACATTTCAAAGTTGTAAAGGTATTATTCTCACATGGAGTTATTTCTCAGTGGGTGTGAACAACAGCTACTCAGCAAGCTGGTGTAGTGTGAAATAGAGTTTCCTGAAAAATGATGCGCAGACATATGCGGAAAGCCACATGCTTAGTACATGCACAGACTGTGCGCCCAACTTCCAAGGGCTGGAATATTTGCCCATGACATGAACTAGGAATACAAAAGTCCCCATCGTGAGTAGCCCAGGGAGAGGCACAGCTTGGAATTATCCGACCCACTGGGCTCGAGGTAGACACATGTTGAAGGGCAAACGGTGAACCGTGCAGCTGCACTGGAGAAGGGAGGCTTGAAGAAACAGAAGGGAGCTGGTGTGTTCAAGACATCAGAAAGCTTTCCATGTGATGCTGGAAGACTTACCTCTGCCTTGAAAACAATTTTGTTTCTCCTTGCATTGTATCACACTACAATTCGGGGGTGACAAGCACGTTTTATTAATATCCATTGCTGAATGAAGGGATTCACATGACCTCATTCCTCTGATGGTGTTTATTGGCTGAGAAAGTGTCTGTCCAAGTCCATCCATAGCCTCTGGACCCAGGGTGCTATTTCTGCATTAGATCTGTTTTGACCTTTGCCTCACACAGCCCAAGTGTGGTATACAGATCTTTACATGAAGATTTTTCTCAGCCGCATAGTGCTCCTTATGGCCCCTGTTAACTGCACCAGTGAGGGAGGAAGACCAGTTAGCAGAGTGGATAGCATGATGTAAATAAAGCAGATAAACCCCAATCAAAGGGGGGAATGGAGAAAAAACATACACGTATTTTACGTATGCATTTATTTTACCCTATGTGTTTAAAAGAAAGATTCGAAATGGCTTACCAAAAAAAGAAAAAAAAAGGTACGCATGCCATAAGGCTCTGAAAATATAAACACAAAATAAAAATTTTGAAAAGGAGGGAGATTCAAATATGCTAACTAAGAGGGTTAATGAGAATAAGAATTAGTCATTTCACTACACAGATGGAGGTTTACTTATGTGGTTTGGTTGGCAGGTGTGCTGACTCCGTGGTGTTAATCTTCAGGTTCATCGTGTGGGAGGCCCTAGTGAATTCTTCCCTTCAGTTAGAAAAGACTCAAATAAAGAGACACAACTTGCTGCGAATCCTAAGACCGGACAGGCTGGGGTCAGATGCTGCTTCGCATTTCAGAGTTGTTGCTTGCTGCTCTGTGAGGTCTGGTTGTCACACACAAGAGGTGTCTGACCAAGAAACACGTGCCACGGCAAACTGTTTCTCATCCTCATCGGCATTAGTTTATTTTTTTAAAATAGCTTTTAAATTATTGATGTAACACATGCTCCTTGCATAATTCCAAATAAAAGTCGAAAGATGAAAATAAAGATCTTCTGTTCTCCAATTACTCAGCAACAACCCTGTTATTTTGAGGGGCACCTTCTTTTGCAGGCTGCTCTATGCATACACAGGAGCCTGGGGGGTCCTCCTTGTCTCTTACTTTCTCTCAGGTTCCCTCTAATACAGTATATTAGAAAATCCCATTCTCTTGACTGTCACCATTTATAGACCATCAGCAATTCACCCCACGTCTGCTGCTCACTGCACCTGCTCTGAGCCATCACCAGCCCTCCCCTGGTGTACCACCATCCCTTCCTCCCACGGTCCTGCCACCCAGCATCTCCTTCACACAGTGCCAGAATGTTCCTTTCAAGATGTAAATCAAGTGTTGTCACTCCTGTGTTCAAAAATCTCCAATGACTTTCTAATTCACATCAAGAAAAAGTCCAAATATTGCAGTATCATAGCCTATGAGGCCCTTTGCTAGGGCTTAATCTACCCATCCTCAAATGGTATAGCACTGTACTTTAATGATTGGAGACACGATATTCCCATTAACCATCATAACATACTTTACCAACCGATACCTGTACATGAATGCGTTGCTTCTAATTCTTCCTGTAAGCAAGGCTGAAATAAGTATACTGGTGTGTATGTGCTTGTTCAGTCATGTGATTTTGCTTTCACTGTGACACCTTGCTGGACTTCCTCGCAGAAAGGGTACACCAGTTACAGGGCCGCTAACCTGCCCACTTGACAGACCCTGACTGCCACAGTGGCACTCAGCCTCTGCGGAGGCCGCGGCAGACTATGCAGGGAATTTTTGCATCTGAATTCCTGTTTTGATGGTGGTGAGATTGTGAACTACTGCTGGCACTGAATGCAGTGCCAGTCTTCTTGCTCTGCCTTGTCAAATTGGACAGGGAGACGGCTGTCTTGCAAAAGTGGAATTGTCACTAATTGGCCACAGAGGAAAGATTCAAAATCTTGCCAAAAGTCTCCTGCCTTCTAAGGGAATAAATTCCTCCATATAACTTTCCCCTCTCATTAAAAAGAAACAAACTCAATATGAAAAGCACTTTGTAAACTAGAAAGCATTCGGCGAAGGCCAGGCCTTGTCCTCACTTTGGCTCAGGTGTTGCTGCCGGGCCGCTGGAGGGGCGGGCGCTGCTGGTGGGCTCTACTGAATGCAAGAGGAGGCTCTTTATCAGCTTTATCTTTACCGACTTTCTTTTTTTTCGCCAGTTTGTTATGTCCTGTTAAGAAATGTCAAGGAAGAAGCAACAGTAAATAACTTTTGACTTCACTTTGGCCTTTTCATTTAGATTAAAGCAGAGTCCTTCAGGTGCAGTCTACATAGGAAATGAAGGCTCTAGAAAATGTTTTGTCACTTGGAATGCGTGGACTGCAAGTTGGTTTTTTTTATTACGCCACAATGAATTTAGCAAGAGTTAAGCATCGCTTCGTACCGAGAAAGGCAACTTCTTGATGTTTGCCCACTAGATGGATACTAGAAAAATTAATGCTCTCTAAGTAATAAAGCTAAATCACTAATTTGTTTTCCAAAGTAGCATACATTCCAAAGTTTTTTATTAAAAAATTACATATAGTTGTAAAAATCCAGCTAGATGATAGTTTCTTGAACATTTCAGAGAACTGGGTTTTAACAAATCTATTTCTATTTAAATTTAAAAGAATGCAAATATGTTTACAAGTCTAGAAATATGTATGTTGGAGTTTAAAATGTGATTGAATAAATTTTCAGGAGTTAAAACCACTTATTTTTAGAATGTAAAGTAGGTTTTAATTTTAGATTTTCCTAAAATGAATTAAAAAAAAGACAAATGCTGGCTTCTATAAGATGTCAGAGTTTGGGGAAATAGTTAATCTTTGAATAATTCACTGAGATAAATAATTTCTATTAGTATAGACATTTCTTACTTTTGTCTTATTTTAAACAATTTTTTTATGACAACTGTAACTTTGACACGATATCTCTGGGTTGTTTCCACCATGGCATGAAGCTCCCAGAAGTGCATTCTTTTAAATGTCCCAAGGATCAAAACTGGAAAAAGAAGGGAAGCAAAATATAAGAGAAAAATATTGGAAGAATAAATCATGACATTTGTTCTGGATTAATACATATGCCTCTTCCAATATTTGTGATTTAAATAACATGCAAGATCACTAAGAATCTCTTACCCCATTACTTCATTGTCAAGTTCTTGCATGCAAGCATTAATTTGGAGAATTTAAAAGGTTAGTTCAAAGAATTAGATTGAAATTTTAGATTTGAATAAAATAAAACTTTTAGTTCATGAACCTTTAGAAGAAATTTAGAATAAATTATTCTGACTTTTTGTCAAGCAAATCCGCATCTGGGTTAAACCCTACTGACCACCCTTTCCTGTATGGACCTAGGGAGCTAAAAGTTGATGGACAAAATTCTACCATCAGGAGAGCTGATATCATTTCAACTTTATGAGTAACAATGTCAGCTAGGCATTCGGAACTGTCAGACATTATGCTCCCAACAACAGCAAAACAATGAGCTACCTCTTGCCATCCATTCTTCCTTATGCACCAACAGCAGCTGTTCACTCTTTCTTCCTGAATCGTGTTCCTACCCAGTGTTAGGACATCACTTGTGCCTGCTCTTTTTTTTGTGGTTTTTACCTCCCACCCTCCCCACCTTCTCTGCACCCTTTGCTGGCGTTTTCTTCTAGATCTGCATATTGGTATTCTCTAATATTTACTCCTTAGCTCTTTTATTTTCTCTTCATTCACTGTTTCTCTGGACAAATGCATCTAATTCCAAGGGTTTTCCCATCCTGATGGTACTCAGGTGTCTGAGACTTGAGATATACTTGCCTATCTCACTGGCCACTTCACATCTTCCCCAGAAAGACTTGTCCCTCTACCATGACTAGAGTGCCCCACCTCTCAGTCACTGCCTAGAGCCTTGCCTTCTTGAATTTCCACCATGGTGCCTCACTCTCCTAATTTTATAGATCTCAAAACTAAGACCAAGAGAAGGAAAATAACTTAGCTGAGGTTGTAGAAATTTAGTAAATAGAGTGGTGATGTAAATACATAAGGAAAATACTGAATTCTAACAATAGAGCTACATGCAAGGGGCAGTGGGACCTGAGGTGGAGGGGGCATTTCTGAGCCCAGAGGGGTAGAAAATATGTGTCCATGAAAGCCTCAGGAAGGAAGACTATTTTAGTTGCCACATGCTTGAGAAGTGTGTTCCAGGCAGAAGTCATGGCCTGTGCAAAAGCCCTGGTGTATGAAGGCATGTAGAGCCTAGAAGAATGCCAAGGAACTCTCATGGTTTTACCCAAGGGAATGTCATGATTTGAGCTATACTGTAGACAGATACATTTTGTGCCTAAGAGGTTCTTGACATACTAATGAAGACAAAGTCTTGTGAACTTCATTCTTAGGTGTGATAAGTGGAAGTTTTTGAGCCACCTTGGAAGGCTCTGGTGACATTATAGGTGTGGAGGAGAAGCATGTGCTGCCTGTTAGCTGAGCAGGATGAGACAGATTTGTCCTCAAGGGGGGTGCATGTCCAGCTGGTGAAAATAATGAATCCCACCATTTTAGAATCTCTCTGGATAGATACAGAAAGCTATCTCCTCTTCAACTGATGATTGCATTTCAAAGGCAGGCCTGTCAAAGAGTAGAGACCAAGCAAGTCCCGCTGGATCGACAACAGGGACAATTTTGAACTGGGTCAGACTCTCCTGATTGTGACTGAACTTCAGTCCCGGGTTGAACACTCTTCATGTTTCTTATTTGCCTTCTGTGAGCAATTGTTGCCTTCCAGGCCAACATATTGAATGTATCCATCATCCCTCAGTATGTGTGGGGATTGGTTCCTGAATCCCATGAGGATAACACATTCCATGCATGTTCAAGTCCCTTAAATAAAATAGTGAATTATTTATATATAAACTCTGTACATCTTTTTGTTACTTTACACCATCTCTAAGGTCATGCATGATACCTAATACAGCGTAAATGTTATCTAAATAGTTGTTATAGTGTACTGGTTAGGGAATGATGACAAGGGAAAAAGTCTATACATGTTAAACATAGACACTTTTTTTCCCAAATATTTTTGATCCACTGTTGGTTGAGTCTTGGGGGTGCAGAACTACAGATATGGAGGGCAGGAACAACTGTATTTCTCTCTTTCTGCATCACTTAGTCTTCATCTGTCCCCCCAAATTGGAAACTGACCCATACAGAGAGGTCCTTAAGAGGCTTGCAGGGTTTGTCTAAGTGCTCTGATTGAAGTCAAGAGACTTACCTTCTCTCTTCTATTCAGTAAGGATCTTGTTGTCTTTTATAATTTGGCTGTAAACCTCTGCCAGTTCTTTCTTTCCAAGAACCTTTCATCACTTAACCTCCCTTAATGAGAGTCTGTGTGTAAATTTCCCAGATTTTCACTTTTGTAAATTCCAACTACAATGCAAATTATTACATCATATGCATTCCTGTCTTGGTATAGTATAATCATATTTATTTTTATTTAAGATAATTTATCATATGCTTTTTGTTATCTTAATTGTCAAATGTTTTTTAAAAATCTTCTGTGAAAATCCTACACAAAATATCCTTGTGTCCTACAACATATTTAATTCACTCAAGAACTTGAGGTCTGTGTAGTCAGAGAAGACTAAACTATCCCATAAATTTATACTTTGATTTTGAATATATTTTGGCAAAAAAAGGAGAATATGAGATTGGCTTCCACACTTGGTTTATATTTATTTGTGAACTATGGTTCCATTGGCTGGAATGCTTTGAAAACGGATGCTAATGAGACTTAAGTCCCTGTGAAATCTGATTCTCAGATGCCATCATGTTCTACAGGGTGATTTTCTCTCTCTCTCCGTTTTAATTTTTATTTCTAAAATAATAATTATGTTAATCTATTTCTAGCATTCCAAAATGTGCTACCAGCTTTAATCCAATAATGCTTTATGAGATAGGCAAGAAGCAAGTGTAGTGAACCCTGAATTACTATCTCAGAGGAATAGAGCAAAGATCGATGGAGGACTCTTCCAAGTCAAGCATAATATGTACATACCCGGCAAGCAAACTGCTGTGGCTTGAATGTTGAATGCCCCTCAAAGGCCCATGTGTGAAAGGCTTGGTTTCTAGGGTGGTGGCACTGGGAGGTGATATAGCCTTTGGGGTGTGAGGCTTTATGGGAGGTAATTAGAGGTGTGCCCTCAAAAGAGATTTAGGGATCTCACCCATCCTCTTCTCTCTCCTTCTCTCCAGTTCAAGGTGTGACTGTTTCTCCTATACACACTTCTGCTATGATGTGCTGCCCTAATCAGAGGCCAAATCAATGGAGCTGCCCAATCTTAGACTTGAACCTCCAAAACTGTGAGCTAAACAACCCTTTTTCTCTTTATAACATTATCAGCCTCAGGTATTTTGTTGTAGTAACTGACACATAGACATTCCTAGGTGATTGTTCCAACAAATAATGTTCCCTCTTACTTTTAAAATAGAAAAATACTAGGTAGCTGGACTGTATTTATAGGCCTGTGCTTCTAGTATTTTCAATGGACAAACATTTAAGAGAGTTGTTGATTCTTTCTTTTGAGTCTGTGTTAAAAATAATAATTTAGCTGGGTGTGGTGGTGCATGCTTGTAATCCCAGTACTTTGGGAGGCGGAGACCGGAGGATCTGGGTTCGCGGCCAGCCTCAACTCGCTCTCTCTCTCTCCCTGTCTCTTTCTCTCTCTCTCTCTCTCTCTCTCTCTCTACTTAGTGAGGCCCTCCGCAACTTCGTGAGACCCAGTTTCAAAGTAAAGTATAAAAAATGGGGCCGGGGCCGTAGCATGGAGGTAGAATGCCCCTGCGTTCAATCCCCAGTACAGCAAAATAATAATAATAATAATAATAATAATAATAATAATTTAGATGAAAATTAAATCAAGAACACAAAATTTGATATGCTGAGTTTATATTTGTTTCTATAAGAAGTATTTATTAAACATTGATCCTGTTCTAGCCAATGGATGGAGTAGTAAACTATAACCACATAGAGATTTTGTATACTTATGACCAACTTTCCTTCCATTTTTCCTCCTTTCCTTCCTTCCACACTTGTTTGATCAGCTATGTTTATGCTGGGCATATAAAATCAAATTAACGTGAGGAATACCTGCAACAAACCTCAGTCTTCTTTTGTGAATTCTCATATTCATTCCCCATTTCCCTTTCCCAGGTTATACCTTCCTGAGTTATGTGTAGATTAAGTTACCCTTTTAAAGTTATATTTTCTGAGGCTAATTTAAGACTAGACATTCTCTCTTATTCTCTTTCAAGATGACATCTTTAGAACAGATAAAAAGCAACCCTGAATCTTGAACTTCTGTGACTAAATCTTTTGTTTAGAATTACTGAAAATGTAAAGTCCTGAACCACAAACACGAGGTACCAGGCAGTGCTGATTCCATATACTGCAAATTGAGATCCACATGCTTGTGGCTTTCACTTCTCTGCCCTTTTGTAGCCCTGTCTGACTTGGAATGTTTTGATTAATATGGCTCTTTGACTGCTGGGGACTCAGAATTGACTACTGTCCTCACAATCGCTTATAAGCAAGCTAGAATTTGCATCTAGAACCATAAAAAGAAAAGACAAACATGTAAACCCAAGGAAACAATTAGCTTCCCATTACAACATTTTATCATCCAGTCCTGTGTAGGTCTATGTCAACACAGATTGACAAAGTCATAGAATTTTATTAGACAATGTGAAAACTCATTTGCGGATTTTATTGCCGTCCATCATCACTTGCATTCACAGTCTGAGGCGCTCCATTGTTGTGAATAACAATTGGGAATGATGGCTGGCTGTGGCCAGTGTAGTGGCGATTTCTCACTGACAGGTGTTCTCTTCTAATCACCTCTATTACTTCCTCTTTATTGTGCGCTTCATGTCCTGATTCCTAGTCTCTTTGCCGAACACCAAACCAGAACTAATGGCTCCAATGTGCAGCGAGACATTCAGCACACACCCACCACACCATGCACTGTTTCAGTTCAGGGGCTGTCGTGGATAGGACTGTGCTTATCCTGCAGTCTAATGGCTTCCAGTCTAACCTATGCAGTTCAGACTGCAGGGGAGACAGCAGAAAGTCAAACCTACACATCTCTAATCCCTGAAGGTGCTAATGAAAAATGGCACATTCTTGGGTGGGGTCCTTGAACTGAATGCCTTTGAATTCAGACCTCTACTGCCACTCTAGGGGTCAGGGTTCAGGGATGCCAGTGCAGATTCTGGGGGTTATCCCAGGGTGGTGCTTTTATTAGTTTTATAGCAAACACAGCTTGGTTTTTGGAGTTTTTTCAATAGGCAGAGGACTTTCACAGTATCTGAAGTACCATTTCTACAAAGAATAGTATAGTTATGTAACATTTTACAGCATACGTACTGCTTTTATACATATTGTTTGACTCTCACTACAACCCAGAGAGATAGATGTTATTTACACTTATACTTCTTCCTACCTTTTTTCCTTGTCTCATTCTTTCCTCCTCCTTCCCCTTCCTTCTCTTCTCCTTTTTAAAAACACATAAGGGAAGCTGCAGCCCCTATCTGTGAATTCATTTCAATGAATCTACATAGCTTTTAAGTAGAGAAGATCAGACAACAACCTAGCCCTCTCGATTTCACAACTATGTCATGAGTCTGAACACTCGGGTATCTGCTCTCTTACAAGTGAAGCACATCATACATGTGATTGACTGCACTTTTATTTTCCTGGGAGTGAAGCCTAGATGTGGTCAGTCTTCAAATCCCTACCTACCTCCCATACTTTTGATAAAGCTCTACATCTTTTCCTTTTCTTATCCAAGGACACCATTTTTTCAGCCAAGACCTACCCTTCCAGGAAATAGGCCCATAAGAATAACTAGACGAAACCCAAAGGACTAAGAAAATCAGGGGTCAGACTTCATAGCATGCTGGGGTTAGAAGTTTAAAATATCAGTGTTTGCAGGTGCTTTAATTTCACCATTGGAGGGAAATGTCATTTATTCAAAGCAGTTATGGAAGTCAGAGGTGTAAAAGTTTCACATTGGATCCTTGGCTCCAATTTCTCAAGGTCATGCCGAAGACAATGGTCATGTTTGGATTGAGAGCTTTAAACTTTGAAATATAAAAACAAGCTGGGCGTGATGACTCTCAGCAACCTAGTGAGATCCTGTTTCAAAAAAAAAAAGGGGGGGTTGGGTGTAGCTTGGAGGTAGGATGCCTCTGGGTTTAATCCCCAGGACCACAAAGAAAAAAAAAAAAAGCAGAGAAGTTACCATTCTGCTATATTTTGCTGTTTCTGTTCTTTTGGCATTTACAAAAAAATATTCAGTGCTGCATGCTTACCAGAGTGACCACAGTAAATCCACCATCTCTGAATTGGTGACATAAGTTAGATATGCTAGTGAAGCTAGCAGGGATGAGTTATAAGTTATAACAGGGATTGGCAGGGCGTGAGCGAGGGAAGATCTGTTTCTCTATCTTTGACTACTTTGCAAGATCAGAAGTCGTCTTTGTTTCGTCTTTGTTATTCTAGCATTGACACTTTTACAGTTCCTAGTATGATTTCTTACACCGGCTATGACTCCTGTTTTGGTTTTGTGGGGAAACTCAAATGGCTCCAGATAGCACACCTGGCAGAGTGCGGCACACTGGATGTCCCCTCAGTTGGGTTTCCTCCCCTTTATTCCACACCCTTTCATGTTGCTGCCCCCCCCCAGTGCTTCTCTACTGCTGCACATTATCTTAGCTTCTTCCCTGCAATCCTGATCCCCTTTACAATCAGTTTCCCTCAGAGAAGTGCTCTAATAGTGTAAACATCCCTGGAAAAACTCCACTGCTTTATGTGTTTGTAAGCTTGTTACTTTCTGGTTTGTATCTTCAAAAATATTTAGAATTGTTTAAAGGAGGCTTGGCCCCTTTAAAAATCAGCTTCAGCAGGCAGGATGACACAGGCAGGGAGGGAAAGAGAAGCTGTGGAGAGCTGCAGCTGTCTGGTCCTTTCCTATGCAGATTTATGGAACAGGGAGGAGGTGGAGACTGGGTGGAGGTAGGACTCACTAGAGAGTTGGAGAACACTGGAGCTGAGGGGCCTCCTGCTTCAGTCTCCGAGGAGGTATGGGCTGATGCTAGGAATCAATAGCATTTAGAGTTGAATAGGATGTTTATAACTCCAATAATGTCAGCTAGGCCAACCTGCTTATCTTACAGAAGGGGCAGATGGTTTGCTAAAGGCCACTGAGTTAGCAAATAGAGTTTCAGAGCACTGTGGAGGCCAAGCGTGGTTTTCTTTTCATTATCTGTTGTCCTGTTGCTGGACACATAGTAGGTGGTCAATTTATATGTGAATATATAATGAATGAGTGATTGGACAAAAACATTATGAGAACTAGTGGGTGTTTATATATACATATATGTGTATATATATGCACCTATGTCTATATGGCATTTTCCTGTACAACTTTAAAAAATTCAGAATCAAGGTAAGAAGGTAGATAAGTAAGTCCTGTTACATCAGTATTCTTCTCTGGATAGAGCCACATTCATCTGATAGTTTAGTTAATCTAGAACCTGAAGTAGCGGCAAGGCCTTCAACGGGCATTGGCCCCCTCAAGAGGCATGAGGATGAACGTAAGGCCAGCACTTAACCCCAGGTTAAAATAGAAGGAAAGCTGTTATAAGGAAAGATTATACTTTTCAAAGCTTCACAGTTCTTTTGCTTTTAGATAGCTAGAAAATGGCACCTCATTTTCTACAATTTTCCTAATGGAGTAGAATGTCTTCTGGTCATCATTTCTTAACTTGACCATTGCAATGTAATGTTGACCCTAATGCCACAGAGTTAGAGCGGACCTCATAGATCTAGGACACAGTCCCCAACAAGAGTCCCCTCACTTCAGATACCAGCTGCAAGTTCTTGGTTTCCTGAGTCTCCAGGAAAGCCAACACTTTTTCTTTTCCTACAGTCACTCAATACCTTATAGAACACTTCACCTCTGGTCACCAAAGAGAGTGTGTGTGTGTTTGTGTGTGTGTGGTTTTTCTCTACCAACAAGCAATCCTCCAGCAGACACCAGGTGAGCGTCTTATAATTTAACTTAATGTTGCCACTGGGTACCTGGAGATAGTGTCAGATCTCACAGGACTGATTCCAATTTTATTTATTTATTTATTTATTTTACTTTTTTTGTGGAACTGGGGATAGAACTCAGGGGCATTCTACCTCCGAGCTACACCCCCAGCCCTATTTTTTATTCTTTATTTTGAAATAGGGTCTCACTAAGTTGTAGAGGGCCTCACTAAGTAGCTGAGGCTGGCTGCGAACCTGGATCCTCCGGTCTCAGGCTCCCAAGTACTGGGATTACAAGCATGAGCCACCACGCCTGGCTCCAATTTTAGATGTTAGTTGCAAGACCCAAGTTGTGTCCTGTATGTTGCCCAACCCACTACAAATTGTGTGTTCCAAAAACCCCCTACTCAAGTTTGATTACTTTGCTAGGATGGCTCACAGAACTCAGGGAAATATGTTGTCTGTTTTATTAGAAAGGATGGTACAAAGGATAAATAAGAATAGGGAGATGGAAGGGATACACAGAGAAAGCAGATGGAAGGATGTGGAACATCTGTGTCGTCCTTGGGCATGCCATCTTCCTGGCACCTCCCTGTGTTCAACAATCTAGCTCTCTGAACCCTGTTCCTATGGGTTTTAATCGTGATTCCATTATATAATCATGATCAGTTACATCATTGGCCACTGGTGATCAGCTCAATCTTCAGCCTCTCTCATTTGGAGGTGGATGGAGGGTCTTGAAAGTTCCAACTCTCTAATCATATAGTTGGTTCCCCTGGCAACCAGCCCCTATCCAGAGGCTATCTAGAGGCCCACCAAGAGTCCCCTCCTTAGAACAAAAGGCACTCCTATTCCCAGGAAATTCCAAGGGATTTAGGAGCTCTGTGTCAGACACTTCTATTGTCCAGGAAATTATAAAGTTCTTAGGAGCCCTGTGTGAGGAATAAGGGTCAAAGACCAAAAGATTAGAACAAAAGATTCTCCTAACATCCCATCTACAAGGGGCTTAGGAACCCCTTGATATTTGGCACAGTCCAGATATATATTTTGCAATATCACAGCAGATCACTCACATTTCAGACCAACTGGCTACGAATTTGGACATTTCCACCATCCCCTCGGGTTTCATAACTCAATTGAAAAACTCATAGAACTCAAGAATCCAGGATTATGCTTTTGTTACAGAGACTACAAATCAGAATTAGCCAAAAGAAGAGACCTGAAAGGCAGTCTGGGGGTGCTCCAAGAAGCTCCTGTGTCCTCAGGATGTGTCTTCCTCTGTCTTAGCCATCTCGGGCTACTATAACAAAATGCAATATACTGGGCGACCTAAATAACAACAACAAATTTTTTTTTCTCAAGTTCTAAAGACTGTAAATCTGAAATCAGAGTGTCAGCAATGTTGGATTCTTGGAAGGGCTCCTCCTGGTTTACAGACAACTATCTTCTTGCTGTGTCCTCACGTGTAGAAGAAAGCAAGCTCACTCTCTAGCCTCTTCTTACAGAGCACTGGTCCCATTTATGAGGCTTCATCTTCATAATCTAATTACCTCCCAAAGGCCCTCACCCCAAATATCATCCCATTAGGGATTAGATTTCAACATGTGAACTTTGGGGGAACACTGTCAGTCCATAACACCTTCCCCTGCATATAAATGTGCATCAAACAGGAGGTTCACTTGAGCTTCAGTGTCTAGAGTTTTTCTTAGTGTTTTTATTATATGGACCTGATTAATTGAATCATGGCTCCTGTGGATGAACTCAGAATCCCTCTCCCCTCCTCTCCCTGGGAGATGGGCTAATATCACAGGACTCAACGCCTCAACTGTCTAGCCACATGGTTGGTTCTTCTGATGTGTCTGGCCCCATCCTGAGTTACCTAAATCATCAGGACTGTTTTAGACAGCTTTTCATCACTGGGACCAAATACCTGAGAAAACAACTTAAAGGAGGAAAGATCCATGTTTCTGCACCTCTGCTAAGGCAGTATATGATGGTGGAGAGGGTGTGGCCTAGCAAAGTCACTCACCTCCTGGTGGCCCAGAAGCAGAGAGAGAGAGAGAGAGAGAGAGAGAGAGAGAGAGAGGAGAGAGGAGAGAGAGAGAGAGAGGG
>PVJS01022053.1:0-30894 GCA_004027185.1 Glis glis
ATTTTTATTTTGAAACAGGGTATTGCTAGGTTGCTGACAGACTCAATAAGTTGCTGAGGCTGGTTTTGAACCTGTGATCCTTCTGTCTCAGCCTCCCAAGTACTGGGGTTACAGGCATGTGCCACCATGCCCAGCTGAGTTTGACTATTTGAAGCTTGTGTTTCTTTACTTACTATATCAGGGGCATCTATGGTAGAACTCATAAATCCATTGTTATGCCATTCTTTTTTTTTTCCTTGTGGTACTTTGGATTGAATCCAGGGGCATTCTACCTCTGAGCCACACCCCCAATCCTATTTTATTTTTTTATTTTGAAATAGGATCTCACAAACATACCATGTTCTGGCTTTAAACCTGCAATCCTCCTATCTCAGCTCCCCAAATACTGGCATTACAGGCATGTACTACCATGCCCGGCCATTATGTCATTGTTTTAAAGCATGTGTATGACTGTATAATATAATAGCCTTTGCTGTATAAAGGAACCACTGTAAGTGCTTTGAGGTCAGAATAAAAATGCATGCACAGTGAAATGTTTGTTATTTCATCTAGAAATGTTCTCTGAATTTGTCTATCACAGAAAAAAATGGCAAGAGCAAGGAATTTTGGAATCAAAGATCTCGGTTCAGTGGGCTGAGCTATGCTCCTTCCCCAAATTCTTATGTTGAAGCTGTAACACCCAGTGTGAGTATATTTGAAGATAAGGTTTTTAGGAGGTAATTAAAGTTAAATGAGGTCGTAAGGGGGTCTTCATACTGTAGAATTGGTGTCTTTACAAGGAGAGAGAGAGAGAGAAGGTGTGCAGTCTCTGCCGTCTGAGGACACAGCAAGAGTTGGCCACCTATATGCTAGGAAGATAGTTCTGACCAGGAAGCCAATTTGCTAGCACTTTGACCTTGAACTTCCTATTATCTAGAAATGTGAGAAAATAGGTTTCTATTGTTGAAGCTGCCTAGTCAGTGATATTTTGCTATGGCAGCCTGAACTCCAGCCCTTGGCTTGAGTTATCCTGACAACACGAGGAAAGTGATTGAGCTTGAAGTCCCCATCTGTGAAAGGGAACACTGACACCACCTCGCTTTGCTTCTGTGGAGTGTTTTCAATTGGAAATCATAGGAAAGTTCCTTGTACTTAGGGGGTGTGCAAAGCAAACCAGCAAACTCTTTTTCTACACCATGAGAAACAGATTCCCATCCTCTGCAAGCCTATCAAGAAGAAGGAATACGCACGAAAAGCCTTCCGTGTCCTTCAGTGTATCTTCGACTGGGCTTGATATATCTAATATGCCACCGATATTTGAGATCACTCCTTCTAGTACTTATGTCACACCTTTTCTCCATTGTCCTCATTCCTCCTTACCATGTGAAGATTCCTGGGCAGCCATCACTGTTTTGTTTCGGTATACCTTCCCACTTCCTTTCCCTTTCTTGTCTTTGCAGTTTTATCTTGGCAAAACTCCAAACCTGCAGGAAAAAAAGCTTTCCCTGCGCTCTGCCAGTACCCAGGTAACTAAACAGCAGGAGAAACGCGGACCAGACATGGCCTGAATTTAAAGGCATGGCTGACTCTCTGATGACCTCAGCATGGTCCCACAGTGTCAGACCTTCCCTGGTCCATTACTTTCCCACTCTGCAAACAACTGCACACCACCCCACTCCCCTCCAGCTTCCAACAAAGTCTCCCTCCTCTTCATGCTCTGGTGATCCCAGTCCTCCCAGGTCAAAAAATAGAAGTGGGAAGAAAAGTCTTTCCACACGTTTCTACTCCCACACCTCCCCACCTCTCAGCACCTGCACCTATACCTTCCGCCTTCTTTCCAGGTACTGTAAACAATTCTCTAAGCAACATTTTAGGGTGAGCCACTCCTTTCTTGCACAGTTAAGCTCTCCCCTTGCCCTACAGAAGGGTTCAGCCCCAGTAATTTTCCACTCCCCCCACATCATCTTTTCCCACACTGCTAGACTATCCCCATAAGCATGGGGACACTCTAATATTTCTCCCATCTTAAAAACCCAGGGTGGATCTCACTCTCCCCTCTCAAACTGCTCTCTGTTTCACTCCTGTTTACAGCAAAACTCCTTAACATACTTCCCTGTTCTCGTTTTTTTTTTCCCCAATCCTTTTCTTTCTTGAACATATTCTGAGCATCCATTCACTACCACTCTTCTAAGAAAATTGCTCTTGATAAAACTCCACCATTTTTCCATGCTGTGAAATCCTGTGGTCATTTTTCAGTACACTTCTTAAACTACAAGTAGCTTTTAAAATAACTGATTTTGTTCTCCTTCAAACTGTTTTTTTTAACTTTTTTTCTAGGACAACACATACATTAGTCCAGGATCTTGGCAGATACAGATGAAATTCTGAGCAGGGTTTTTTAAAGAGACATGGCAATAAATGGACTATTTAGAGGAGGGTAACTTGGCAAGGGGATGCTGATGAACCCAGAGAATAACAACCCCAGAAGCTGCCAGTACTTGTAGACCTGCGAGGCACATGAGGGAAAATGTCAGGACCTGGTTGAGAGTTAGAGCCAAAGGAGGGGGCAACTAGGCAAAGACAGGTCATGGAGTAAGGAAGCAGATGCTGTAGCTACTGTAAAGAAGAATCAGCTAAGCCCAGAGTGTGAGTAGGCCCAACTGGACAAATCAGGGCAGCCCCCTGGACCACATCACAGTGGGAAAGGACCAAGAATAAACCCAGGGTGGTGGCAGAAAATAGTGTAGACAACACACTGCATTCTCTGCTTGTTCTGCTACTGACCCTGCTTCCCATCATCTCTGCTGGATTTGCCTCAGCTCTAAAAGTCGGACTCCCAGAACTCAACCCTCGGACCTCTCCTCCATGTACATTTTCTTGATGATATTCAGTCTCAAGCCTTTGGAATGCCTTTTATCATCTAATGGCCCTCTCCATCCATCTCCCCAGGTAGGCTTGTCCTCTGAAACATACCCTTTCATATTCAACTACTGCCTAACATCTGCCCTTGGATATCAACTAGGTATCACTTATGAGATAAGTCTAAAATTCAACTTCTGACCATCACCCCAAACCTATTCCTCCCACAGTCTTCTCCACCTCAGTTAATGGCAACTCGATTCTCTAGTTGCGAGGCCAACCATCCCAGTTGTTCTCTCCCATCAAGTATCCAGTTGTTCAGAAAATGATTTTTGCTCTAACTTCAAAACAGTAAAAAAAAAAAAAAATAAAATTCAACACTGAGCTGCCGTAGTGGCACACGCCTATAATCCCAGCATTTGGGAGGCTGAGACAGGCGGATTGCAGGTTCGAGGTCAGCTTCAGCAACTTAGTGAGACCCTGTTTCAAAATAAAAAATAAATTAGGTCTTGGGGTGTAGCTTAGAGGTAGAATACCACTGGGTTCAATCCCCAGAACCAAAAATCAAAACCAAACCAAAACAAAATATCACTACTCGCCGGGCGTGGTGGCGCACGCTTGTAATCCCAGTACTTTGGGAGGCGGAGACCGGAGGATCCGGGTTCGCGGCCAGCCTCAGCTCTCGCGCTCTCTCTCTCTGTCTCTCTGTCTCTCTCTCTCTCTCTCTCTACCTAGTGAGGCCCTCCGCAACTTCGTGAGACCCGGTTTCAAAATAAAGCATAAAAAATAGGGCCGGGGGCGTAGCGCGGAGGTAGAACGCCCCTGCGTTCAATCCCCGGTACCGCAAAAAAAAAAAAAACAAAAAAACACTACTCATGACTCCCCTGCTCCCACCATTGGCCAAGTCAGTAATAGCGGCTGCACAGACTATTGCTACAGCATCTGGTGGGCTGCCCAGACCCTACCCCTCAAAAGAGAAGCCTCAGCTGCTAGCAGGGATGGCGGCCGAGGCTCTCAGTAGGCTCATTCCTGGGAATTCTAGGAATGACTAGTTCAGTCACTCCGGCATCTTGGAGTCAGTAAGTTCCAGCAAGTATCCAATGTGGGCGTGAAAGTCCTTGGTTCGAGGTGGGATAACCTTGAAGGGCCTTCACGCTTCAAAGTCTCAGGGGTCAGGTAAGGCTTTGGCTACCAAATTTTTGTTCAAACTGTTCCTCTGCCGCTCATATCCCTCCCCTCAGTGCAAACCCCAGGAAGTTCCTACATGCACATTTGCGTCTCGGGTCTGGCAGTGGAACAGACAGCCTCCTCGGTGACCTCCCTACCATACTTCTCGTCCACTCGGAGCCCGGCCTATCCCTAAACACTGCTGCAAGGAAACAGCACGGCAGCTCAGCAAGAAGTTAAAAATAGAATTACCATATGTTCCAGCAAGTGCACTTCTGGCTATCCCAATGAAAAGAACAGAGAGCAGGGTCTTGGAAAGATGTTTGCACTCTTGTGTTCACTACAGTGTTATTCACAGTAGCCAAAAGGTGGAAACAGCCCCAGGGTCCATTCGGGGATTAAAAGTGAAATACCATACAATGAAGATAATTCAGATTAAAAAGGAAGGTGATTTCGACACATACTCCAACATGGGCACACTCGGAGGACATTCTACTAAGGGCAATAAGCCAGAGACATAAAGACAAATGCTGTCGGATTCCGCTCCCACTAGGTTCCTAGAGGAGTCACATTTAGGGACAGGGTAGGAAGGTTGCCAGGGGCTGGGGGAGGACGGACTGGGGAGTTAGCGTTTAGTGGGGATAGAGTTTTGGTTTTGCAAGGTGGAGCGTTCAGGGGGTGGGTGATGGTGACGATGGTGCCACATTGTGAATGGACTTCATGTCACAGATCTGGATGCTTGAGCATGGTCAAGGTGGTAAATTTTATGTTTTGTGTATTTGATCATCATTAAAAAAAAGAATAAGTCCTGTCACACCAGGCCTGCTCAAACCTCAGCCATCTTCTCCTTTCAATCAGAATAGACCCAAATCTCACACCCGAGGTCCTCGGTGATTGGGCCCCTTTGCTCTGTGACCCACTCCTTCCTTCATCACAGGGCCCCTGAGACATCCCCAGCACTGCAGCCCCCTAGAGGCTGGCCTCTGCTTTTCCTTCAGCAAGAGCTCCCTCCGAACCCCTTCACACCCAGCTCATCCACCTTCCCTGGCCCTTCCCCATTCCCCAGGGGCCCAGCCCCACCCTGCCCACTCTCACCCTTCTTCATTCCCTACGTCCCTACACTTCAGAAAATACACGATTTTCCTTCAGATGTCAATATTCACTTATTTAATTGTTACATGTCTCCTTTGCACCCACTAGAACATCCTCTGGAAAAGACAAGCCTTTTGTCTTCTTTTATCATTCCCGTATCATCCATGCTGGAAAAGCAGCCAGCACATAGTAGGTGGTCAGTAAGTGTTTACAGGATGAGTATGTTAAGGGTTGCATATGTATTTTGTTAATGACATATAATTTGTTTATCCCTTCTTTCATTTTTTTTATTTTTATTTTTTTGTGGTACCAGGGGTTGAACCCAGGGGCGTTCTACCTCCAAGCTACACCCCCCCGGCCCTATTTTTTATCCTTTATTTTGAAACCGGGTCTCACTAAGTTGCGGAGGGCCTCACTAAGTAGCTGAGGCTGGCCGCGAACCCGGATCCTCCAGTCTCAGCCTCCCAAGTACTGGGATTACAAGTGTGAGCCACCATGCCCGGCGTTGTTTATCCCTTCTTGATACTTAGGACAGTTGGGATTTTTTTTTTAAATACAATCTGTTTGGAACATGCTTTTTTTCTCATCGATTCACTTTAATGCAGGAAGGGTTTAATAAACAAATAGTTTCTGCTCAAGGGGGAGCCTGAATAAGAGGACAAATGCTTCTGTGACTAATAAGAAGATGTTCTTTGATTTTTGGCTTCATGGGACTGGAAGAACACAGTTTGAGGAGTTTGTGTCACAATTTTGGATGCATTTGGGTTGAATTCTAGGAAAGGGAGACAGCAAATGGAATCATGAGGGATGTTATGTAGCAACACAGCATGGTTTCCAAAATGGGTGATCCAAGTAGATCCCCATGAAGTAGAGAGAAGGAAAGAAAGGCAGCGTTTAATTAGCAGGGCTAGAAAACCTCCGCTGCTACCTCTGGGCCTCTGCTGTGCCACAAATCCAGTTTTATCCAAGTATTCAACAGACATGAGAGTTAAGGGGACTGATACTCATTAGCAACCATCCCAGTCGTGTTTTTAAGACTGAAATTCAGTAAAAGGATCTGCTGGAAGATTGCACCATGATTGCAGCTTATGATATATCTCCCAAGCTGTGGGCTGAGGGAGAGGGGAGGATGAATTATTTATTTTAACTCCAAGTTATTGGAACATTTATCAAAATAAATGTAAAGTCATGATCCATTATGCCTTCCAGTTTATGCCGTGCAAAGGTGTCAATGGGTTTTCCTGGACTCAGAGAATTTCAGCTCCGTTGACTGACACACTCAGCCACGTCTCTGAACGAATTCACAGACCTTGCAGATGGCACACGCACCCACCCACGGAGGACTGTGCTATTTGTTAAGAGTGGGCTACTTTTAGACAAGCGCGAAGTTTTCCCAGTATGTTGAATGATAAAATCTTATATTGTACTCCAAATGTGTCCATTTATAACCTTTTTTTTTAAATTCAGATAGAGGAGAAATTAATCTTCTGGAATTTTTTGGTTTTTTTTTTTACTAATAAAGGCAATCTACTTAATTTATCAATGTTCCAGACCCTCTTGTTCTAGTCAATACGGATGAACAGAGGCAGTGAAGATAATGAGCAAATCCATCACGCCAAAGCATCCCGGGTCCCTCAGGAGTCCCTCCCTCCTGCCCCTCCCCCTCCCAGGTTCCTAGGCAACCGCTGATCGGCTTTCTGTCATTAAACTACTGAATTTTTAAAAAGGAACCCTGCAGTATGTACTTCTTTTGTTTGGCTTCTTTCATTCAGTATAATTATTTTGAGATTCTCCCATGTTGCTGCATGTAACAACAGTTCGTTTCTCTTTATTCTACGTGACATTTCATTGTATGGATATGCCAAAATTTGCCTAGCTATCCATGGGTAGAGGGCCATTGGGTTTTTTTCTGGCATTTGCCTCATTACAAATGAGGCAGATTGGGACATCTGTGTACAAGTCTGTGTGTAGACATATACTTTCATTTACTTTGGGGAAAAATCTGGGGGTCGAATGGGTGGATCATATGGCAGGTGAATGTTTATATTTTCAAGAAACATTCCAACTGTTTCAAACAATTTTACATGCTGGTGGCTGCCCGCTGTCAGGAGAAGGTAGAAGGGCCGTCTGCCAGTTGCCATCAGCCCAGGAAGGGCTCTCTCCACTGCTGAACAGCTTGGGAGTTCTGGACTCCAGGGCCCCGTGTGGATGACGGCGGGAGTCCTGACTCCACCAGGATCCCATGGCGCAGCACAGAGGAACCTTGCCTCCGCCTGATGGGGGATGTCAGACTGGCTACCCCATACCCTGGTCTCCACTTGCGTGGGAAGGGGCTGTCCTGCCTCGATATAGGTGGGCAGGGATGACCGTGCAGTCCGCTGCTGCAGCAGTGAGAAGGAAGGAAGCTGGGGCTCCAGGCTCAGCCTTTGCCGGTGTGTGTGTGGTGGGGGAGAGGGTTGGTTAGAATAAAGTGGTTATTGCCAAGAAATTTTCTGTCTCACCACCTGCCACTTTTCTGGGCCTTTGGCTGCAGAGGAGAGGTTTTCTGTTGGGGCTTTTGGGGTCATGAGTATTGGGGCTTCTGTGTGCCGTGTTCTTCTGCTCCAAGTCTGGGACATATGAGGCAGAAAGAAAAGCCAGGGGACTCGCTTCCCCTCCTTCCTTGTGTCCCTGGTAGGCTGCCTTCTTCTCTCCGCTCTGCAGAGGCTTTTTGTTTCATATACAGTCAGCTCTCCAGATCCATGGTTCTTCATCTGCCGATTTAACCAACTGTGAATAGAAAATAGTAAAAACAAAATTGTGTGTGTTCCGAACATGTACAGACTTTTTCCTTGTCATCATTCCCTAAACAATACAGTATAACAGCTATTTACAGGGCATTTATGTTCTATTAGCTGTAAGTAATCTAGACATGATTTAAAGCATACAGGAGGATGCGCATAGGTTATATGCAAATGCTACCCTATTTTACACAAGGGACTTGAACATCTGTGGATTTTGGTATCCATGGGGTCCTGGAACCAGTTCTCTGTGGATATGGAGAGAAAGCTGTATAAGACCCAGAGTTTTCCAACTTACTTAGTAGGACGAACAGGAGAAAACACATCTTCATCATCCTGGATGGAGAAGGCACTTTTAAATTGCAACTTTAAATTTTTAATTGACAAATAATAAACGTATATATCTCTGAGGTACTCTGTGATGTTTGGTTTATGTATACATTGTAGAAAGATTAAATCCAGCCAGTGAACATATCCTGCGCCTCACCACTCCTCATTATTTTTTTGTGGTGAGAACATTTAAAATATACTCTTTTAGCAGTTTTGAAATATTCAATATATTATCATTAACTATGGTCCTCACGCTGTGCGCAATACAATTTTTTATTGTTTCTTGCAGAAACACAATTGATTTTTTAAATATTGATCATGTATCCTGCAGCCTTGGTAAGCACGCTTATTAATTCTCAGGATGGTTTTTGTAGATGCAGTGGAATTTTCTATTTAAATCACCATGTTATCTGTAAGTGAAGATGGTTGAATCTCTTCCTTTTCGATTTAGATGTCTTTTATTTCTTTCTCTTTTCTTCCCTTGTTACATTTGCTAAATGTTGGATGCAATATAATGTTAGATAAAAGTGTTAGGGGCAGACATCTTTGCCTCACTCCCAAAACATTCCATCTTTATTGTCAAGTGTGATGTTCACTGCAGGTTTATGTTGATGACCTTTATGCAGGATATCCTTCCTAGTCCTAGGTTGTTGAGAATTAGTCATATTAAATTTTGTCAGATGCTTTTTCTTTTTGGTGTCTACTGAGATGAAATTTGTTCCAATCGGTGTTCTTGCAGCTCTAATCTAAAAGACTGACCACGTAACTTAGAGGAAAGAAGATTTATTTTTTTACGGTTTCACATTCAGTCTACGTGAGGCTGGGGATGGCGAATTTCAGGGCATGGTGGCAGGAAGCAGGAAGAAAGAGAGAGAGCACATGGGCTCACATCATGGAGACTGGAAGTGAAAGAGAGATCACAGGGAGGTGAAACCATACATATAACCCCCAAGGCTGCACCTCCAGGGACCACCTCTCCCAACCACACCCTACTGGCCTCCCAGGTACCTCCCAGGTAAATCCATTTCAATGGATTTATCTACTTCTGGGATTACAACCCTTTTGACTCCACTATATCAACCCTAATATTAATAAGTGAACTCTTTAGGGGACATTTTATATCTAACTGTAATGATTTTTCCCTTTTAGTTTGCTGATATGGTGAATCTCAATTGATTTTTGAATGTTAAGTTGGCCTTGCATCCTCAGATAAACCCTAGTAGGTCATGATAATCTTTTTTATATATTGTTGGATCTGATTTGCTAGATGTTTAAATCTTTTTGCAGGATCGCTGGATCCTGCAAAGGTGGCTTTATTAACATGTGTTAATTGTACATATTAATGGGGTTCACTATGATATGTCCAAATGTGCATACAGCATGCACTGATCGAATCCAGCCTTCTTTTATCCCTCCCCCTAGCCCCATTTCCAATTTCTAGTAATCACTAGTCGACTTTCAGGTCAATTCTGTTTAGCTTCCACAAATGAGAGAGAACATATGGTATTTGTCTTTCTGTGTCTGGTTTATTTCACTTAACATTTTCCAGATCCACCCATTTTGCTGCAAATGACAAGATTTTGTTCTTCCTTATGGCTGGATAGTGTGCATACATACCACACTTTATCCATTCATCTGTTGATGGGCAACTGGGCTGATACCATACCTTTACCTAGTGTGTGATTTGCTGCATTTTTGTTTTCTTTCCTTTTAAAAATTTTTTATTGGTGCATTGTAATTGTACACAATAGTGAAAGTCGTAGTGATACATTTAGATATGCACATGACATTATTGGGTCTGTTTCCTCCCCTATACCTCTTCTTCTCCCTCCCCCAATCCCCTTCCACTGCTCTATGGTCTCTCCTCCCATTTTCACGAAGTCCCTTTTCTTTCCTTTTTTCTCTCAAGTTTGTACATATGAGAGAAAACATATGGCTCTTGACTTTCTTTTTTTTAACTTTCTTTTTTTATGTTCATTTATTGGTGCAGTGTAATTATACATTTTGATATATGTCAGGGTATGAACATCATACATGCACACATGGCTCTTGACTTTCTAACTCTCACTTAGCATGATGTTCTCCAGTTCCACCCATTTTCCTACAAATGACATAATTTTGTTCTTCATGGCTGAGTAAAATTCCATTGTGTATACATATCGCATTTTCTTTATCCATCCATCTGTTGATGGGAAACTAATCTGATTCCATATCTTAGCTAGTGTGTGATATTCTACATTGTTGTTTTGTTGCACCTGTATCCATGAGGGCACAGAGCCCAAGACTTAGGCTGGGAAACTGGCCAATGCACTTGAGACCCTTGCACCCACAAACATCTACTGATCATCAATCCCACAAAGGTGAACTCACAGTATGCATCTCAACACCTTCTCTTGAAGACTGATGAAACTCTTTGAATAGCAATCCATAAGGATGGAGAGGAAACTAAGAGGAGGCCCAGGTTAAAATATTAGGAGTGAGACAGTGACATAACTATAGCTTGCTTTTTTACTGCTCTGTCTACGTGGAGGATCATCAGTTTCTTCATTTTTTTAAAGAACCGAACTTGGAATTTGATTCTCTCTATTGTGTTTCACTTTTTTTTTCACTTTCACTAATTTTTGGCCCTGTCTTTAATCACTCTCTTTTGCATGCATTGGGTTTAATTTTCTTTTCCTTTTCTATTTTCTTGAGGCAGAAATGGAGGTAATTGATTCTTTCCTAATGCATGTACTTAGAGCTATAAACTCTCCATAGACAACTGCCTAGGAACACATCCCAAGGTATTGAAACCTTTTGTTTTTATTTTCATTCAGTACAAAATAGTTTCTAATTTTCCTTGTGTTGCTTTTTTGACCCATGATAATTTAGAATTCTGTGATTTACTTTCCCACCATCTGGAGATTACTCAGGAATATTTCTGGTATTGATTTCTAATTTAATTCCTTGATGGTCAAGGAATGGGCTTTGCATGATTTGAATCCTTTTAAATTTATTCAGACTTGCTTTTGGACCAGAATGTGATCTATCTTGGCAAATATTCCATTTGTACTTCAAAAATAATATATATTCTGCTGTTCTTGGGTAATGTGTTCTACGATGTCAGTCTGTTCAAGTTGGTTGATAGAATGGCTCACGTCTTCTGTATCTTAAGTAATTTTCATTCAATGTGTTCTATATCAGCTATTGAGGTGGAGTGTTGGAATGCCTGAAGATAGTCGTAGATTTGTCAGTTTCTCTCTCTTTTTAAAAAGTTCTATCAGTTTTCATTTTGTTTTTTGAAATACACTTTGTAGGCATATACACATTTAAGATTTTTATGTCTTCTTCATAAACTGACCCATTTAGCATTATGAATAACTCTTGTTAACTCCACTAATATACATGTCAGATATATCATATATTTATGTGTACAAGCCTTGCACTTATTTTACTAAATTTATCCCTAATATTTCATTCTTTTGATGCTGTTATAAATGAAATTGTTTTTTCTAATTTAATTTTCATATTTTTCATTGAAAGTGTCCTGAAGTGCAGTTGGTATTTGTATATTAATATTATATTCTACTTATTTGTTTAATTTGTTTATTAGCTCTAATACTCTTTTAATGGGTTCCTTAGGATATTTTTTATGTACTAGATAATGCCATATGCAAGTACAGATAGTTTTACTTCTTGTTTTTTAGTCTGTATGCTTCTTAATTATTTTTCTCACCTAATTGCTCTGATTAGAGCCGGTGGAATAATGTTGCATAGAAGTGGTGAACGTGGGCTTCCTTAACTGGTTTCTGAGTGTAGAAAATCTTTCACTTTTCAGTGTTATGTATCTTATTAGCTGTGGGGTTTTCACAGATTCCCTTCATCAGGTTGAGAAAGTTCCCTTCTGTGTTTGGTTTCTTGACTGTTTATTTGTTTTTCATAAAACCATGTTGGATTTTGTTAGATACTTTCTCTCCATATATTGAAGTAACTGGGTAGTTTTGCCCTGTATTTTACTAATGTGGTGTATTACATTGACAGACAGTTTTTGTATATTCAACCAACTCTGTATTTCTGGGATAAATCCCACTTGGTGTATATATATATACATACATATATATATATATATATATATATATATATATAGTAGTTTGTTGGGGATTTTAGATCTATCTACATTTATAAAGAATATTGGTTTATAGGTTTTGTAGTTTTTTTTCCTTTGTGGTATTGTTGCTTGATTTACAACAATCAGAATAATATTGGCTTCATGGAAGGAGTTGGAAAGTGTTCTCTTCTCTATGCATGGTAAAAGTTTGAGGAGACTGTGTTAATTCTTCTTTACATGACTGGTAGAATTCACTAAAGGAGCCCCCCCATCCTGCACATCTTTGTGGAATTTTCTTGATTACTTATTCAATTCCCTTACTTTTGTAGGTCTATTCAGATTTCTGGCATCTTGAGTCAGTTGTAGTAGTTCTGTCCTTTTTAGGAATTTGCCCATTTCATCTAGGATATCTGGTTTTTAACATAAACTTTTCATGGTATTTCCTTACAGTCCTTTTTAAGTCCCCAGTGACCTCTCCTCTTTCATCCCTGACTTTAGATATCTGAGTCTTTTCTCTATTTTCTTGATCAGTCTACCTAAAGATTTGTTAATTTTGATCTTCTCAAAGAACTGTAGGTTTTCTCTATTGTTTTTATATTCCCTATTCCATTTATTTCTGCTCTGGTCTAATTTACTTTCATTTTTTAGCTTGGGGTTTAGTTGGCTCTTTTGCTAGTATCTTAAGTTGGGAAGTTAGGTTATCAATTTGTGATACATCAATTTGTGATCTTGCCTCTCTCTCTCTCTCTTTTAGTAGAGCAGTTACAAATAGAAATTTCTGTCTAAACACTGCCTCATATGTTTTGGTGTGCTATCTTTTTGCTTTCATTAATTTCAAAGTATTTCCTACTTTGATTTTTTTTCTTTGACCCATTCATTACTTACAAATGTATCATTTAATTTTCCACATATTTGTGAATTTCTCAAATTTTCTTCTAATACTGATTTCTAATTTCCTTCCATTATAGTCAGGCAACATACTTTGTACAGCTTAGGTCCTTTTTAGTTTATTGAAATGTGTTTCATGACCTAACTTATGGTCTGTCCTCAAGAATGTGCACTTGAGAAGATTGTGTTCTGTTTTGGCTGGACAGGGTGCTCTGCAGAGTTCTGTTGCGTCTAGTTGGCCTCATTGTTCAAGTCGTCTATTTATTTGCTGACCTTCTGTCTCATTGTCCTGCACTTAATGGGAAGTGTGTTATTAAAGTAGTCGATTGCTTTTGTCAAATTGTTTATTTCTATCTTCAATTCTGTCAGTTTTTGCTTCATTTTAAAAATTGCTTGTTTTTTATTTTGTCTTATCTTCCACCACTTAATGAGGTTAACATATGCACTGATGTTCAAGTTAAAACACTTAATTTTAGATATTGGCTGAAGCCCAGATGAGATTTCCCCCATCTCTCAATATCCAATCCAGGTTTATCCTAGCGATTAATATCAAAAAGGCTCTGCTCTTACCTTGAGAAAATAAGCAAACTCCCTCACACAACAACCAGAACAAAGAACATCCATAAGAGAAATGCAAACAAAATCACGCACACCAACAATAACACTCATAATGACAGCATTACTATGGGAGATGACATTATTTTGCTGCAGTGTAATAGCTGCTTACAACTGAATGGACAAGTTGTTGACTTGTTCTTATCTTACTTCTCCTCACCAAATGAAGATACTTTTCTCTCACGTATCTCTTCCAAACTATTGAAAATCTTATGATCATAACATTCAGCTCACTATGATATCGTTTTATTTTGCCCAATCTAACCCCATCATTTATATATCAATCTGCTGTGCTCTTCTCTTCTAGGTTTAAGATAATTAAGGCAATATTAGCCATTTGGTGCCAGTATGGCCATAAACAAAAATGTACATGAAGCCTTAACATTGCATGATGGTCTCCAACAGAGGTGGGCAAACTTTCCTGTATGGGGTCAGAAAAAAATATTGAGACTATGTGAGCTGTCTGATTTCAGTTGCAACCACTTAACTCTACTAGTTTAGCATAAGAGAATACTTTACATATAAAACTAGGCAGCAGTCCATGGACTGTACTTTGCCCATCCCTGGTGTTCAGTTTGTCCAGAATCTAGAACTGATCATATATGTACAAATTGTCATGGAGCTCAGGACTTTTTAGATTTCTTAGATGGACCGTGGGGTTGGATTGGAAAACAAACAAAACAAAAAAGGCCATGATTCTTTGCCAAACTTCTGGAACACCAAGAGTAGAATGTATCTTTCTACCCTCTGTCTTACTTTGACCAAAAAAGCACTGCGATGTGATATCATTTTTAGCCTGGAACCCCAGAGGCGTTGCAAACTCCACTTTTACTTTTGGAATGCAGTTTCCATGGCAATGGATTTGGTTGTTGCTGGGGGGTGGAGTCTGTGTGGGGCAGAAAGAGTTTCTGTTGGCCCTTGGCATCCTGGGAGCTGACCACAGCCTCATTCCCAGGCCCCAGACAAGATCAGCTAAGTCTGGATGGATGAGCAGAACTGTCTAGCTCAGCCTGCCCAGGTCACAAATCCAGACTCTGAAGGTCAACAAATGATGTCACATGAAGCCACTAAATTTGGGGGTGGTGTGTATGCAGCAAAATCTGATTAACATCATTCTTCTGTTGGACATATGATACAAACTTATTTTATAATGCAGATTTTTCCAGAGGGGAAAAATTGGAAAATTAATCATGCTTTTGTTTACAAATTTGTTCTCAAGGTTAGTTACCTCTTTCCTTAATTAGGTTCTTCTGCTCGAATACCTGATTTGATTGTATGGATACATTTAAGAGCACACCTCTTGGTACTAAATATTATAGAGCTACAGATATGCTTTTTATGTATTTTAATCAATTATTTTTAATTAAACGTATTCTAAATGATAATAAAACAAAATGTATACATATTTTATGGGGTGCTATGTGATATTTTCATACATGTATTGTTGTGTAATGTTTAAATCAGATTAAATGTATGTATCTCAAATATTGATTATTTCTTCATGATGAAAACATTAAAAATCCATTCACCTAAATTTTAAAAATATACAGAACATTATTGTTATCTATGTTTGCCCTATTATGCAATAACACACCAGAACTTCTTACCTCTATCTCACTATAACTTGGTACCCATTGATCAACATTCCCCATCCTTCCCTAACCACTATTCTCCCCAGCCTCTGGTAACCACCATTCTACTCTCAATTTCCAGTACATCTACTTTTTATATTCTACATATGAGTGACATCATGTGGTACTTGTCTTTCTGGGCTTGGCTTATTTCACTTAACATTGTGATTTCTAGTTACTTCCATGTAGTCGCAAATTACACGACTTTATTCTTTTTATGGCTGGATAATATTCCTCAGTGTAAATCAGCCACATTTTCTTTATTCATTTGTCAGCTAATAGACAGCTAGATTGTTTCCATTTCTCGGCTATTGTGAATAGTGCTGCCACCAACATGTGAGTGCAGATGACTCTTCAACATACTAATTTCATTTCTTTGGACACATACCCAGTAGTGGGATTGCTAGATAATATGGTAGCTCTGTTTTTAATTATTTTAAGAGACCTCCATCCTGTTCTCCATTATGGCTGCTCTTTACACTCCCACCAACAGTGTGTCTTTTCCCCACATGCTCACTAACACTTGTTTGTCTTTTTAATAATAACCATTCTTACAGGGGTGAGGTCATATCTCATTGTGATTTCAATTTGCATTTCCCTGATGTTTAGTGCAGTTGAGCATGCTTCATATACCCATTGGTCATTTGTATTTTTTTTTGAGAAAGATGTCTATTTATGTCTATTGCTCATTTTTGAACTGGTGTGTGTGTGTGTGTGTGTTGCTATGGAGTCCTTGGACTTGCTTCTATATTCAGAATGTTTACCCCTTGTCAGTATAGTTTGCAAATATTTTCTCACATTCTGCAATTTGTCTCTTCCTTCCGATGATTGTTTCCTTTGCTCTACAGAAGCTTTTTAGTTGGATGCATTCCTATTTGTCTATTTTTTGCTTCTGTCTTCCATGCTTTTGGGGTCTTGTCCAAAAAAAAAATCCTGTCCCATTGCAATGTCCTAGAGTGCTTTCCCAGATATACTTTTGAAAAACCTAACTAGTAGAATTTATTGTCAATGTGGAAATGCATCAGCCAATATTGTGCTGATGGGAGAATAAATGCAGATCTAATCCTAGTTCATGAATCTTCTCATTTTCTTTCAGTGAATATTTATTACTATTCATAGGATTTATTCCCATTTCACATGTGAAACACTAATGTTTTTGTGGTTCTCCTTTACCTGTTGATATTTTGTTTCTAAAATATAGATCTTTAATTAGTAAAATCTGTTTTCCTTTTAAATGTTTTAACCATTCATTTTTAAAACCCATTACTACCAGTTTCCTCTTTTTAAATGTGGACTTATCTTGTTTTCTAATACTGTTATGACAATATTTTAAAATATATTTAGTGTCTTTGTCTATCTGCGATTAGTTTTACACAGTGTTAGATGAAAATCTAAGCTGACTTTTCTCTAAAACATACCGATTTTCAAAGAACCATCTAATTAATTTTCTTTTTTTAATTCTCTAATTTGAAATATTAACTTTAATATTCTGAAGCCTTCTTTATATGATTGAGTCTATTTATGGATTATCTATGGTTTTTCAGTTTTCTGTAGACTAGTACCACTATTAGAATTATTTTAGATTTACCAACCTAGATGTCCATCAACAGATGAATGGATTATAAAATTATGGGATATGTACACAGTGGAATTCTACTCAGCAATAAAGAAAAAAAATAATGTCTTTTGCAGGAAAATGGAATGACCTGGGGAACATTATGTTAAGTGAGATTAGCCAGTCACAGAAAGTAAAGGGTCATATATTTTCTCTCATACGCAGATGCTAGGGAGTAATCCGACTACAAGTGGGACTTTAGATAATGGAGGAGAAACTCTAGTGTGGTGATGGAGGGGGTCTATGGGAGGCTAGTGGGGGGAGAGGGGAGAATCAGTGAAGAAAACACTTCCACTGAAGTTATATACATGTGTGAAATTATCAGTGCCAGTCTCAACATCATGTATGGGGAAGGGGAGGGAGGGGGAGGGAGGGGGAGGGAGCCAAGGAAAGTTCACCAAGTACTGTGTGCATGTATGTCCCTATCACTCTGAACTATAATGCACCAATAAAAGTATATTAAAAAAGAAAAGAAAATGAAGGACATAAACTAGGAAAAAATACTTAAAATATTTTAGGTTTATTACCTCTGCTGCCTAGAAGAAAAAGTTGTACCCAATATTGTTTTTCAAAACATCTTGGATCATTCCCCATGTTTGTTTTTCCCAGATAAACTTTAGAAATCCTTCAGGAAGTTTCTCAACATCGCATTAAGATTTATTTTGGAGTTGTACAGGTGTAACTTAATTTGAAAAGAGAACCAACACTTCTACACTACTGCGTATGCCTGTCTGGGAATGTATTACAGCTTTCTATTCAAATCGGCTTTCTGCCCATCCATAAACCTCTGTCAATTTTAGTCTGTGGGGAGGTGGTATTTTTGGTTTTCATTAGTTTGTTTGTTTTCAAATAAGCCGTGTTAATTTATTTTAAGCTTGTCAAGGCATTTCATCACTTTTGTTGCTCTTAGGGGACCCGAAATGCTTTCCCGGACTTAATAGTAAATGTGCAGGTATACCAGAAGATATCATTAAGAAACGCTTAGCGGGGCAACTTAATTAAAGCTAGTTCTCTGAGACTCTGGACTAGGTGGACTTTTATTAGCTTCCTTTGCATATTCACATGCATTTGAAAGCAGAAAATTATATACCTCTTAAAAGTGTTTTAAATTACACGTCTCCTGCTGGCTTCTCATTGGCTACGCCTGTACCGTGCCCCGGGATGCTGGGGTGCCCGCCGTCGCACTTGCCTTCTCTGCCTGGCGCTTGTGAGGTCCTTGGCGCCCTGGCTGCACCTTCTCGTCCTTTTACTGCATCCACTTGTGCTCTTTGGGGACTTCCCCACAAACTTTGCCGTCACTGGTCTCTCTTTGGGCTCCAACATGGCTTGGGGCACACACCTCACCTTCCCCTCCTTGGTAGGGACCTACCTGAGTGTGGCCCGATAGTGATTTGGAATGACTTGAACCTTGGGGTTGAGAGGTCACAGCCAGGGAATGAGACAGATGTGCAGGGTGCCGTGTGTCCCGCCTACCGTCCCAACATGCCAACCCGAGTCAGCTTCCTGGGAATCCCAGCAGCACGTGGCATCCTCCCTGGTCTGCCCAGGGCTGGGGGATAGGGGCAGCACAGGTCTTTCACCTGACTCTCCTTCCTGTGGATTTTGTGGGCACTTTGCTTGGAGACAGATGCTTTCTCCGGGTGCTCTCGCCCCAAATCATGGACGGTGGTTTTCACATCACTGCCTCACACACTGGCAGCCCAAGTCCATGTTCCAGGCCTCTCCCAATATGTCTGTGGCTCGGGGAGAGTGAGGGAGAGTGATTTCCTGTGCTGAGGAGCTGGTCGCCGCGAGAGGACGCACTCATTTCAAATCGTGCTTGTCCATTTCTTCTTTTTAAAAATACTTTTGTTGGTGCATTGTAATTATGCATCAGAGATTCAAAGTGGTATGTTCATACATGCAGATGTTACTTGGTATATTTTCCTCTGTGTCCTACCATGCTTGCTTATTTTCTGAGGATGGGGTTTCTAACTGGACTGGGCAAGTCTTGGTTAACCTAATCTGAGCGTAGTGAGAAGGGAGTTTGGAATTTTTGTGGAAGAGGATACTTTTGTAACACTATAGTTCCTTTGTCCCAAGAAGAGAAGGCACAGTACAGACATGATTGTCCTCTGACCAAACTTGAAGGATGTTCTGGGGCTAGAAAGAAACATTTCCCTGCTGTTCCAATGAGAGAGAACTATAAAGAACTGGGTGAACCTTCTAAGATAATACTCATTTTCCATATAAACAAGATTTCTTCTTAGGCACTCGGATGTTGCAAACTGGTAATGACTTCTTTGAGAGGTGGTAATCTCTCTATCAGTGGAGGTATTTAAGTAGGAATGGGATGCTCTTGGAGGGAATAATTGGCTTGGGATTCACCTCTTTTTATTTTTTTGTAGTGTGGAACATGGTGGCCTACATCTGGGCAGCAGTACAGAAGAGCAGAAGTAATGTAGGCCCTGGGATCAGACAGACCTGGCTACAATCCTCTTTTATTATTCACCTTGGGGTAAGTCTGGCTTCAGGCCCCCCTCTGTAGAGTAGAGGTCGCTCAAGGTGCCTCTCTTCCGCATTCGTCTGTTAGAGCTGCTGAACCAGAGTCCCACTGACCGGGTGGCTTAAACAGTAGGACTTGCTTGCCCACAGTTCTGGGTGCTGGAAACCCAAGATGGAGATGTCAGCCAGTTTGGTTTCTTCTGAGTTCTCTCTTCTTGGCTTGCTGATGGCTCCTCTGTACACAAAACCCTGCTGCTTCTCCACGGACCCTAATCTCCTTTACTTATAAGGACATCATCAGAATGGGTTAGCCCCTCTCCCTGCACCAATGCTTCATTTTAATTTAATCGTGTTTTTAGTGACCCTATCTCCAAATATAGTCACATTCTGAATACTGGGTGTTAGAGCTTCAGCACTTGAATGTTGGGGCCATGGTTCAGGACATACAACATCTTCTGCCCTCGGGTTAGTTTTCGTTCACATGCACTGCCCTGGTTCCCACTCCATTGCTAAACTGGACACAGAATCAAGTCCATCTCCATTGCTGGACTAAAAAAAATCTACCCTCATCCAGCATTAGGATGAGCACAGCTTTGGCGAAGATGAAGGGGCTTGGGGTTGTACAGCCTTTGTAGCACACCGTTTACCATCACAAGTCTTTTCTTCTCCTTTCCAGTAGGTCCATCGGTGAGCATTCCATCCCTAATTACATACATCCATGGCTAGAGAACTCACTACCTTGCCAGGCAGGAACTTCTGACTCTTAGCACTGTATATATAAAAATAAACCTTCCTTCTATGGAATTAAATGTGATCTTGGAAGACTCCCTCAGTTCCTTAGTGCTCGCCTTTCAGAGCAGCGTGGTGGGGAGCATTTTTCCTTCTGGCACCTGGGCTTCTGCTGGGACAGTTTTGTCCTGTGGTTACCTCTGTCCTCTCTACCTGTTCCCTCAAGAATAGCAAGCATCAATGTTCCTCTCCTCTTTCTTTGTAGACTTCCTCCCCAATTCCATTATCAAAGCCCTCACCCCCATTATGCAGAGATGGACGCTGCTTGGGCACTTTGCCCCACATGTACCTGCGCAGCCCCCACCTGGTGCCCTGAAAGCCAACGGCCACCTCTGAGCAGGGCACCCTTCTAAAGAGGCGATGCACGATGAGTCTTTGGAGATTCTCCCCTGCCCCGGAGGCTCCCCTAGGATTCCACCCAAAGACACACATTCTGTATCTGCAGAACACAAATGTTCTCCACCTTCATTCACTAGGTTTATAATTGTATATGTCTCAGTGGGTGAAGGGGAGAGGCAGAAGCATTAACCAGGCTCAGTAAGGCTATTCTTTTTCTCCTGAATGAATGCATGAATAGATGAATGTTATTTTTTTTAAAAAAGCAAGCATTCAAAGGGTACTGCACCATGTGAATTGGCCCTGAGATTACTTTGTCTTTTCCCAAAGAGTAGTGCTTAGTTCAGAATGTTGTGCTAATTCTGACTTCCTTTCTTGTCCACGTTCACATCGTGCTGTTTAAAATAGTGAATGTTTATTAAGTGCTTGCTATGGGTCAGACACTAGTCCAAGCACGTCAGCAAGGTTGGCTCATGCAATCCTCAACATGCGGCCTGTGAGGAGGAAAGCTTGCCATTGCCCCTTTTATCCTGGGGAAATTGAGGCAAAGAGAGATAACCTGCCCAAGGCTATTCTGCTAGTTAGAGGTGAGGCTGGTTCAAGTCCAGGCAAGGGATGAGCTTATTAATGATGGCCCAGAGGAAGTGTGGCTGCCCTGGAGAAGAGATCTCTGAAGTCCACAGACTCTTGGAGTTCACAGGTTATCTTTTTTTTTTTTCCCACGGTACTGGGGATTAAACCCAGGGGCAGTCTACTTGTGAACTACACTCACAGCCCTTTTTATTTTTTTTTTTGTTTTGTTTTTGAAATAGGATCTCGCTAGGTTGCTGAAAGTCTCACTACATTGCTGAGACTGGCCTTGAACTGAACCTGTGATCCTCCAGTCTGAGCCTCCCAAGTACTGGGATTACAGGCATGCGCCACCACAACCTGCCACCAGAGGTATCGTTAAAGGTCACGTAGTCCGGCCCTGGCTACCAGCTGCATGGTCTGCTTTGCCCAGCATGTTCCTGTGGATTGTGACCCAAATCCCAGGTTTCACATTTTCCATCCGACCTCAGAATACTACTTGTATCTCTGAGCTTCAACTTCTCTTTTCCATCATTAAAATTGGTATATTATTACCTAATAGCTGTGGTGATAGTTGAATTAATTAACATAGTAAAGCTATTAGCATAATGTCTGGAATTCAGCAGGTGCTAAATAATTGTTAGCTGCTGTTCGCATCATCATCATTGCCGTGTGACCAGCACTTCGCAGTTGACAGAGAGCACCTGCATATTGTAGTCTTGTTGGAACTAAAAAATAAATGATAAAAATACCTTTCTTCTGCATTTGTGTTTTCCCCATTGCAGTCAGTGAAACTGAATCTCAGGAAATGAATGACCTTTTCCAGGGAAAAGTAGGGTTTTCAGTGAGCCTGTGTGACCTTAGGTCACGCAGTGGGACGAATGTTTGTGTTCCCCCCAAATTCAGACTTTGAACTTAATCCCCTACCTGATAGTATTAAGAGGTAGGGACTTTGGGAAGTGATTCTGAATGAGTGCCCTTATAAAAGTGGCCCCAGAAGCCGGTCATGGTGGTGCATGCCTGTAATCCCAGTACTTGGGAGGCTGAAGCAGGAGGATCGCAGGTTTAAAGACAGCCTCAGCAATGTAGCAAAACTGTGCAACCTAGGAAGACCCTGTTTCAAAATGAAAATTCAAAGCTCAGAGGTAGAATGCTCCTGGGTTCAATCCCCAGTAACACACACACACACACACACACACACACACACACACACACACACACAGTGGCCCCAGAGATCTCATTTGGACCATGCTGGTGCTCTCATCTCAAACTTCCAGCCTCCAAAAATGTGAGAGACACATTTCTGTTGTCTCTAAGCCATGCAGCCCCTGGTATTTTGTTATAGCAGCTGGATCTATAGAAGCCAGGTCTTCTGTTTCAAAACCTGAGCCCACAGCTTGCTATCAATTCCTTTATCTGTTTGTTACCTTGCTCCTCTATTCGTCGGGCTGGCATTTGTTGACTTCATGGTAGAGGCTGGGCACCCGCCTGGACGTTGGGGACACAGCTGGCAACGCATGTTCTCCAGGAGTTTACTTTCCGCGGGGGCACCACGCACCAGCAGCTCAGGAGACACGCAGGTCGCTTCAGATCATAATGGGGACCACAGGAAGACATGCCAGACGGCTGGATGGGGAAGGCCTTTGCGGGCGGTGGCTTGTGAACTCACACTTGAATAACAAGAAAAAAAAAAAAAACAGCGAAAAGATCTTGGTGGAGGGAATTTTAAGCTGAAGAGGAGATGCCCGCAAGCATCCTTACGCATATTTTGCGAAGCAGAAAGACTGTCTATCCTGGATTTGGGCAAAAAGGTGAGCTCAGAGAGGTGGAAAGGCCCAGGGAAAGCTTGCCTTTTTATCAGATCAGAAGGACCAGGCAGCTGCTCAACTGCTTGTCACCACGCTTATTCTTGAAGTCTGAGAGAATAAAAGAATTAGGTATCTGTGGATGAGAATCTGTGGATCAGTATCTGTGTAACAGAAGTTACACAAAAGATCCATCTCCTTGGGTTCAGTTAGCCATCCCACCTCCACCTGTAAATAGTCTAAACAAAAGAGCGATCTGGGCACTGTTGACTGTCCCTGAACAGTTTTTAAAAAATGGGTACCTACTGATAAGACAGTGAAGGCCCTGTCAGGACCTGGAAGAAGACCCAAACTTTCTAAATCATCTTGTAATTACCGGACTGATGTCGTCCTGACATTCTTCCTCCTGCCCACCTGTCATCATGAAAGCCCCCTGTAAAAGAAGAGCCCTGTGCTCCCAAGCATCTCTCTCACTCTGGAAATGACTGCATTCTCTCTCTCTCTCTCTCTCTTTTTTTCTTTTGTGGTACTGGGGATTGAACCCAGGAGCATTCTACCTCCAAGCTATGAGCTACACCCCCAGCCCTCTCTTATTTTTATTTTTTCAGTACTGGGGATTGAACCCAGGGGCATTCTACCTCCGAGCTACACCCCCAGTCCTATTTTATATTCTTTATTTTGAAACAGGGTCTCACTAAGTTGCAGAGGGCTTCACTTAATAGCTGAGGCTGGCTGTGAACCCAGATCCTCCGGTCTCAGCCTCCCCAGTACTGGGATTTCAGGCGTGCGCCACCACGCCCGGCTTATTTTTATTTTTTGAAGCTGACTTGCTAGGTTGCTGAGAGTCTCACTACTTGCTGAGGCTGTCCTCGAACCTGCGATCCTCCTGTCTCAGCCTCCCAAGTACTGGATTACAGACATGTGCCACCATGCCCGGCTCCCATTCTCCCTTGAATGTATATCTTGTTTTCCTAAATAAATCTCCATGTATGTCTCTTACTGGTGTGTGCTGAAATTTTTCCCTCATGGAAGCTGAGGACCCTGCTGGTCCCGAGTTGTGCTTCCCTCTCTCTGCCACTGGGAACTGCTCCAGACCCTTCACTGAATCAACCCTTCTCCTGCTGACATTCCCACGTGTCTGAATCCCAAGTCAAAGTGACTTAAATTCAAAAGGAAGAAAGAACTTCACTGTTTCTCTTTGGTGGAAAGCAGGCTGGACCAGATTGGAGACCCAAAGATGAACTTCTGCAGCTAAGCCTTGGGAACTCGGGTTAAGACTACAACACAGCAACCCTTTCTCTCCGTCCTATGGAGGCTCAGCCTCCCTTTGTACAGTGAAGTCCTTGTCTCCCAGCTCTTTACAGGGTGAGTCCCAGCGTGGCACCCTGGTAGGAAGACAGCCACTGTAGCAAGTCCAGGGATGAGTTCTGATTGGCTCTGTTTGGACCATGTGACCCTCCCAGGGACAAGCCACAGTTTCCAGTTTGGAAGGGAAGAAGGCTTGGCCAGCCCACCGAAGGCCAGCAGAGGAGGGAGATGGGGCGAGGTCAGTCCTAACCTCAGGACAGGAGGATGGTCAAATTGTGGACAAAGAGAGGCCAGCTGCATCACTATCCAGGACTCTGCAGATCTGAGGAAATCCCTGACACAGGATGGAGGCTGAGCAGCCCTAAGAAGCCGGGATTCTTGCTCACATACTTTGAACTGCACCTTCCCTCCACTGGGGGCTAGTTCCCAGGGAGGAGCCAGGTCCACTTTGTCCTGGCACTAATGGGGCAGACAGTAGGATGGTGTGAAAACAGAATGGCTGCAGGAGCCGGGCATGGTGGTGCACGCTTGTAATCCCAGTACTTTGGGAGGCAGAGACCAGAGGATCCAGGTTCGCGGCCAGCCTCAGCTCGCTCTCTCTCTCCCTTCCTCTCTCTCTCTCTCTCTCTCTACCCAGTGAGGCCCTCCACAACCTCGTGAGACCCGGTTTCAAAATAAAGCATAAAAAAACAGGGCTGGGGGTGTAGCACGGAGGTAGAACACCCCTGGGTTCAATCCCCGGTACCGCAAAAAAAAAAAAGAAGAAGAATGGAAGGAAGGAAAGATGAGTGCCTGAATGGAAGTTAAATCTGTCCCTCTCCGCTTGGTTTCCAGCCTTTAGTATGTAAATTTGTCTGGTGGATCTCCCAGTGGGAATCTGAGCATGCAATAAAGGGAGGAGAAAGCTGAGCATCACAGACAGCAAATAGCTGGAGAAGAGGCACAGCCTGTTCAGGAAATCTCAACTGCACCAGTGGATTGTGGGGCGGGGCCTGTAGTGCGGGTTCTTGAAGTGGCAGCTAGGGCCGGATGGTGGTGGCCTTAATCAGGTCACTCTAAGGGTTGTGCATGTCTCTGCGCATTTGTTATAACATGGTTTGCTTTGTGCCTGGCCGTGCTTTAAAGTATTGTTTGCTTCTCTCTGAAGTCTTTTCTGATCAATATTGTTTACGATGATTTCTAATGGCTCTGTATGCTAATGATGCATTATTTGCTTAAAGTGGAGGGAACCATTTAAATGTTAGGAAAAAATCTACATGATGTGATTGGTACAGCATTAAAAGATGCTGTACCACTGATATGGGAAGATGGTGAGGAGGTATTTATGGAAAGAGGACAAGGAAGAATGGTGGGAAGAGGAAGAACACACTGTTCTAGAAAGAAAAAAAAGTCCTTTATCAGGGAAGGTCTGGAAGGGAATAGAGAAAGGATGCATCGTGAACAACAGGGCCTGGACTGCCTGCTGCCAAAGAGACAGGGAGGGCCAGGAGTGCAAGGGGCTCTGCAAGGGGAATGGGCTCTGGAAGTTGCATATAAATCAATGCATGCATGCATATATTTTCCTGGTAAAGATATTGCTATAGTTTGAATGTATAGGGAAGCATGTCTTAGAAATGTAATCTCAATGCAGCATTGGGAGGTGGGCTGATGAGGGGTGTTTAGACCAGAAGGGTGGCACTCTCATGAATCAATTCATGCCAGTTGTAAAGGCTTCAAGGCTGCCGGGATGGTCTCTCACATGCACATGCTCCCTTGCTCTCTACCTTCCACTATGGGATGATGCACCAAGACATCCCTCACCAAATGCCCAGAGCAATGCCTGCACCACACCCTTGGATGTTGCAGCCTCCAGAACCATGAGCCAAATATACTTCTGATGCTTGTAAGTCACTCCATCTGTGGTATTCTGCGACAACAGCAGGGAAACTAAGCTAGATACCTTTACATCGGTTCCACTTTCAGATGTATGGGAGACAGGCACAGACTCATGGAAGTGCTCAGAAGTAGGACTGTCAAAGGAAGGTGGCAACATCTTCCAGGAAGCTGACCCCTTAGGATGCTAAGAGGTCGAGTGTCTTCTCTTTGAGAACATGGGATTGATTGTGACAGACCGTGGCTGCCATTCAGTGCCATAATTGGATTATTTCGGCAAAAGGAAATAATCCAATGGCTAATTGGCATGGGGAGAGTTTCAGAAGCCAAGGTGTCCAGCTCAGTGAAGGAGGGAGGGTGGAAATTTTAGAAGGCTTGAGTGCTGAGAGGTGTCTTTGGAGACATTTAAATGGGTTTGAAAGAGAGCCTGACACATCTGGTTGCTGTGATAATTAGATTAGGAAGCAGAGAGATGGAGAGAAAGAGAAGTGTCCAATGCCGGCTGCACAGGCTCTACCAGAAGCTCAGGAGGAAGATCTGAAAATAGATCCTCTGTAGAGGTGACCTCCAGAGGGTCACATTTGACAGCCTGGACCAGAAGCCTGTGGGCCCCCTGGGTCCTGGAGGACCTCTTCTACAGCAGCTTCCAAGACTAATCCACGGAGCTGCCTGCAGATTAGAAGCCCCCTCACTTGCGTCTTTGAATATACTGGCTCCCTGTTCCTGTCCCTGCACTTTCAGGCCAGCAGACCTGGGTTTGTCTCCAGGGGTCTCTATTTTAAACAGGTTCCTGGGTGGTTCCAAGGGATGTTTGGTGTAGGACTTACTGACCTCGTTGAGCAGGAACGTTGGAGAGATCTAGAAAGGAGGGGAGCAGACTCAGCTGGGACCTGTCATGCCACCACAGTACCCACAGGTGCCAAGCCTTTCACAATGTCAGATCTATCTCAGGCTTTCCGGGAAGCACTGTAGTGTGACTTCATTTACCTGTTATGGTTTGGATAATCTGAACGTGTTCCCCAAGGTTCCCGCGTTAGAAGTCTTGTCCAAGGTGATGTAGGAGGTGATGGGATCTCTAAAGGAAAAAGGTGGGACGCAGTGGGAGGTCCCGGTGCTCACCGTTTCCTTTCTGGTGTTGTGATCTCTCTCTCACAGGCACCCCTGCCATTACTGCCCAGATGCAACATTTTTTCTTCCACAGTATACTGGTCATAGGGATTTTCCCAGGAACCAATGGGAGCCAAACAAAAAGAGAAGGCTGTGTGGCAAGAGTTAGAGCCAGGGAAATTTGGGATACTTGCCATGGAACTTACTGGAGCCTCAGGTCCTGTTAACCCAGTCTTGTGTATCTCATTTCCATTTGATGATAGAATGTAGCATGACATGACTAACACTAACTCAATGGTCAGTCAATATCCAGTTCATGATGGCTACCTCTGGTCGCCTAGTAATTTGGTGGATTATAGTCAAGAATTTGCTGTCTACTAGGGTCTGTAGAAATCTAGAACTTCTTAAAAGATTAGTGCCTGAAGGGATAGTATAATTTCACACTAAACTCTTCAAGGTATGTTTTGCAATTCTTCTATAGGGGCCTGCTAAGGGTTCTACAGGTCATTTCTGTCTACCACAGACACCTCAAACACCATCAGACCTTTTGGGTTACTTGGCCAAAGTGTCAGGGCAGTTTGAATGATAGCTTGGACCTGATCTACGCCATGTCTTCTGGTTCTCAATCAAAATGGGCAACATTTATGTTACTTGGAAAACAGGTCAGACTGGCTTGACTAAATGAAGTATATACATGTTGTCTCTAAAATCCAAAGAGGTCCAGCAGGAATTATGCCTTTTGTAATAGGAGGGACCAGATGCAGCAGCCTGCACCTCTCCTTGGAAGGGATATATCAACACACCTAGAAATGTCATAGAATTTTCCTTGAACTTAAGATTCTGTGGGTTGGCAGTGTGGAATGGGCTCATCTGAGCAATTCTACTGTTTTCCCCTGAGTTCTCGCATATGGTTACAATCATCTGTAAATTCACTTTGGGCAGAATGGTCTGTGATAGCCTCATTCACATGTCTGGCAGGTGATGTTGGTCCTCAGCTGGGAGTCTCTCCATTTGGTCACTCATCCTAAGGAAGCTAGCCAAGGCTCCCTCCTATGGCGGTTTCGGGGTCCCAAGAGAGTATGAAAGTTGCAAGGCCTCTTCAGGCTCAGGATCAAAACTCCCACAATTTACTGCTGCTATGTTTTACAGGTCAAAGTCAGTCACAAGCCAGCTCAGATGCTGGGGGCTGGGGAAAAAAGGGGAAATAGATAGAGACTGTTTCTTGTTGGGAAGAGCAGAACCCCACATCGCCAAAGGGCATGGATAGAGGGAAGGGAAGGATTTATGGATGCTGTTTGCAATTTCCAATAGGTCCCACAGAGCAAGGTCTAAGAAGTGGGTGATATGCGGCGTAACACTTTAAGAAGATGCATCGACACTCAAGCAAGGGAGCTGCTTTCCTGGAGGTAACCTTGGATTTTCTCTAAGTTATTTATAAAGCACATCGTTTAAAGTACATTAGTTCTTTAATGGTTATTAACCTCAAATTACTGTGACACATCTCTTAGCTCATTGAGACACGCCAGAGACTTGACACCATATTTGGGAAATGCTCTTCTCAACAACAGGGGGTATCTGGAAAGATGCATTAGAAGACGACTTTCCTGGAATTTCTGGATTGTGCTCTGTTCTGGACAAATGATATTTCTGGAATTTAGACCAATCAATTGGAAAGAGGGTTTGGTTATATACAAACTAGATTACATTATTTAATACAGCTCTGCATTGTCTGAATATATTCTCTTGGGTTTTGCTTTCACCATAGGAATTAAGTAATGGGATATCAAACATACACATATGTTGTGACAAACTGATGCCTCAGAATGGTCACTGAAACATGGGAATTATTTTGAAGTCACAACTCTTATGAAATATTTGCATGCCCAGTGCCATTGTGTTGGCCCTGTGGGATCTGACCCAGATAGCCTTCATGGTTTGGCTGGGACAGTATTAACCAATCACTCCCAATTTTCTTGACATATTCTGGACATGCACCATCGATTACAAACAGTGGATTTTAAATCAGTAACTCAGGCTTTCAATTGTTTTCAGAGGAATCAGTCTAAAGAAATTTCAGGAAAATTTTGCTGTTGAGATGTTTCTAATATTTAAATTCCTGGATATGTTTGTTTTTGCTTTGCTTTTGTTTTGTTTTTTTAGCTGATAGTTATTTTACACCTGCTACACCACTGAGCTCTTTTAAGCATTGGAGAGACATCAGTAAACAATATCAACAAAGATTCCTTTTTCCAAGGAACTTAGATTTAATTGCAACACAAAGGATTTTGTTAATGGGAAGAGTTTTTAGAACAATTTCACTGCTGGGTATATGGAAATCTGTCAGACTAAGATGTCAAGACCCTTGTGAGTTACTTAACAAGAAGCCCAGAAACAAGCAGTCCCCATATTGATGCTAAAGTTTAAAAGGTGCCATTAAACCCTGAGGCTTTGGGGTCCTTGTGCTCTGCTATCCTGAGTGGCGAAGTCTTCCCTCTGAGTTTCAAGAGGGCTGCGGTGGCTCTGAGACATCTGTCCTCACACCATTGCTCCCATGGCAGGAATCAAAGGGGGCAGTAAAAATGATTTTTTATCTTACCAGTCTTTGAGAGAAAACCTTTTTTGGAAGCTGAATTAAACTTCTCAGTTCTTAGTGGGCAGAAGTGGGTCTAGGCCAGTACTACATCAACCACTTATATTACATGATTGTCTCAGACCAGTCGTGGTTTGTATTCTGGAATGATGGGACCGTTACTGCCAGAAGAGGAAATCTGATGTCTGTCATTCAGGAATAAGAGGGTGACTTTTCATTTGTTTGGCAAGTTTCCCTTTAATTTAATCATATTCTTGGTTTAAAAGTTTTTATTTAGGGATTTTGTAGACTTCATTGTTTTCTGATACTTAATATTAACCTGAAGATATCTGAGTCCTGTCTGATATTTTCTTTCCTTTGTATCTATGGTTTGTTTTTCTTACTGAAAAACAAAAATGTTACTGTTGAGTTCAATATATAAATTAGGCTATGCCATGGAGTTGAGGATGTTGAAGCAAATTTTCCTGGAATTTGAAACAACTGTATTCACTTAGATATTCATATGTGATAATTTTTATATTTATACAGATGCCGCAGCCCTCACCAGCTACCCTTTCCTGTGGCTTCAGTCCTTGTTGACTTCCAGCATTAGCTTCTTCCTGGTTCCCAGGCCCAGGATCAGAACATTTTGCTTTGCTTGCCCATGGGCTTCTCCATCACATGGCGATTGCCCTTCCTGTTTCTCTCTCTTTTTTTTTTTTCGGTACCGGGGATTGAACCCAGGGGCGTTCTACCTCCACGCTACACCCCCGGCCCTATTTTTTTATACTTTATTTTGAAAACCGGGTCTCAGGTAGTTTCGGAGGGCCTCTCTAAGTAGAGACAGGGAGAGAGAGAGAGAGACAGGAAGAGAGAGAGAGAGAGCTGAGGCTGGCCGCGAACCGGGATCCTCAGGTCTCAGCCTCCCAAAGTACTGGGATTACAAGCGTGCGCCACCACGCCGGGCTTCTCTCTCCTTTGTGAACAGGCTGTTTGCTCCAGGACCCCATT
>PVJS01022054.1:0-30897 GCA_004027185.1 Glis glis
GAATTAAAAAATACAAAATCATATACAACGCTCTCTTCACAGGGATGTTACATGCCATGAGAATAGGCTTCTCTGTTGTGAGACGTGAAAGAGGGGTGCAGACACCTTGAAGTCAGGAAGGGGACAGGCCCCGGGCCTTTAAGATCATCACAGACAACTCCAGGTGTGTGAGGCCTGGCCTTACCTCCTTGGCTAAGGATGAGCTTGAGCCACAGACCCTGGCGATCTGGCTGACCCTGGGAGAGGGGTCTCTGGGTCAGTCCCACTCTAGCTTCAACATTCCGTGGCAACCTTGCCGGAACCAGACTTGGGTCCCACTCACCGTTTCTCCTATCTTGCATGCTGTTGAGTCCAGCCCATTGGTCAGCCGAGGAGCATAGGAGTTAAGACTGGCGGCCACAAAGCCAGAGAGCAACACAGCAGCACCTGCTTCCCTGTGGCTGCATCAGCAATCCCTAAGTGTCCTTTCTGTGGCTGAATCCCTTCACCCATCCCAGCCCCTGGCAGAGAGGGAATTTTCCTTCCTGAAGAGAACAGAAAGCACAGCTCTGCAGATAAGTGCCAGCCCATGGGAATCAGATGGTGATGGCCACTTTGGGTCTGACCCCAGCAAGACCAGCATCCTCCAGGCTCCAGCCTTCCTCCTCAACTGTTAAATTCTTTATGGTTTCATCCCCATCCTACCTTCTCTAATCCTCCTCAGTCACTCCTTTGGAGTCTCTGCTCATCTATCTAATATTGCCCTTATTTTTTAATATCTCTCTAGTTCCCACCTATAAGAGAAAATATACATCTACTCATTTTTAGAGACTGGCTATACTCTCTTAGTATAATATTCCTGAGTTCCACCCATTTGCCTGCAAGTGGCGTGATTTTGTTTTTTCTTTATGGCTGAGTAGTTTCATTCTGTGTATATACCAAAGTTTTGTGATTCATTCATATGTTGACAGACCTAGGCTGGTTCCATAATTTGACTATTGTAAATTGTGTTGCTCTGAACATGAATATGCAAGATTCATTATTATATTCGGATTTCATTTCCTTTTGGAATATGGCCAGGAGCACTATCACTGGGTCATATGGTAGTTCTATTCGTAATCGCCTGAGAAAACTCCATACTGATCTCTATAGGAGCTGTACTAGATTGCAGTGTGATAGGGTTCCTATTTCCCCACATGCTTGTCAGCATTTATTATTTGTGTTCTTGATGTTTGCCATTCTAAATGGAGTTAGATGGATTCTCAGTGAAGTGTTAGTTTGCATTTACCTGATTGCTAAATATGTTGAACATTTTTTCATATGTTTGTTGGTCATTTGTATTTCTCCTTTTGAAAACTATGTAGTTCAGTTGCCCATTTTTTTAATGGGTTATGTGTTTTTTAGTGTTAAGCTTTTTAAGGTGTTTGTATATTCTAGATATTAGGCCTTTGTCAGATGCATAAGTGGTGATGATCTTCTCCCATTCTCTAGGATCTCTGTAGACTCTTGAAGGTATCCTTTGGTGTGCAGAAGCTTTTTTAATTTAATGCCATCTCATTCATTAATTCCTGTTTAAATTTTGTGAGCTTTCTGTGTCTTGTTGAGGAAGTTTCTACCTGTACCTGTATGTTGGAGTATTAATCCTCTGCCCTCTTCTGGCAGTTTCAAAGTTTCTGGTTTAATTTCTAGGTCTTTGAATCATCTTGAGTTGACTCTTGTGCAGGGTGAGAGGTTAATTCCATTTTTGATATGTGAATAGCCACCTTTCTCAACACTGTTTGGTGAGAATCTGTCCTTTCTTCAATGTAAGCTTTAGAATTGTTTATCAAATATCAAGTGGTTATAGATATGAAGCTTTGTTTCTGAGCCTTCTATTCGGTTCCATTGGTCTATTGTCTGTTTTTTAGTCAATACCATGTTCTTTTTATTACTAAAGCTTTGTAGTGTAATTTGATGTCAGGTATTGTGATGTCTCTGGTATGGTTCTTATTGCTGAGCATTTCTTTGGCTATTCTTGTTATTTTGTTTTTCCATATGAATTTTATAACTGATTTCTCTAGATCTGCAAAAAATGACTGTGGTATTTTGATAGGGAATGCATTTAAAATGCAGATAGCTTTTGATAGAATGGCCATTTTGATTATGTTTATTCTGCCAATCTAAGACTTCTGCATAGGGAGTCTTTCCATTTTCTAAAATCTTTTTCAATTTCTTTCTTTAATGATTTTTAATTTTTATTGTAGAGGTCTTTATCTCCTTTGTTAAATTTATTCCTAAGGTTTTTTTTTCCTTTTTGAGGTTATTGTGAATGGAATTGTTTTCTGTATTTCTTTTTCCATGGATTCATGACTTGTGTAATGAAATGCTAATGATTTTTGTAATTAAATTTTGTATCCTGCTACTTTGCTGAAACTATTTATCACCCCTAGAAGTCTTCTGGTTGAGATTTTTGGATCTTCTAAGTAAAGTATCTCTTCTTTCCCTATTTGTATTCCTTTGATTCCTTTCTCCTGTCTTATTGTTTAGGCTGGAGTTTAGAGTACTATATTAAATAGGAGTGGTGACAGTGGGCATCCTTGAAATGTTCCTTTTCTTAATGGGAATTCTGTCAGTTTTTCCCTATTCATAATGATGCTGGATTAGGGTTTATTGTATGTAGCCTTCAAGATGTTGAGGTAGGCTCTTCCTTTTCCTAATTTCCTCAGCCTTTTTATCATGAAAGGGTATTGGATTTCATAAAATGCTTTTTCTGAATCTATTGAGACAATCATGTGATTTTTATTCTTTGCTCTATTCATGTGGTGAATTACATTTATTGATTGTGAATAGTGAATCAGCCTTGCATCCCTGGGTAAAGCTTACCTAGTCATAATGAACTATTTTCCTGATGTAGTTTTGAATTAAAATTGCTAATATTTTGTTGAGAATTTTTTCATTTATGTTCACCAATAATATTGGTCTGTAATTTTCTTTTCTTTTTGTATCTTTATTTGGTTTGGGGTTTAAAGTGATGTTGTCTTCAAAGAATGAGTTTGGTAATTGTTATTCTTTTACTATTTCATGTAATGATTTGAGGAATATTGGACTTAGTTCTTCTATAAAGGTCTTGTAGAATTCATCTAAGAATCTGTCTGGTCCTGGATTTTCTTTGATATGAGACCTTTTACTGCTATTTTGATCTCTTTGCTTCCTATTGGTCTGTTTATGTTTTCTCTGTCCTCATGGTCCAGTTTAGGTAATTTGCAGGTATCTAGGAATTTGTCACATCCTTCTGTGTTTTCTATTTTATTGGAGTATAAATTTTAAAAATAGTTTCCAATAATGTTTTGGATTTCCAAATTATCTGTGGTGAAATCCCCATCTTCATTTTTTACCCTTGAGTTTTGGATCTATTATCTCTTTCTTTTTGTTAGGTTGGCTAAGGGTTTGCTAATCTCATTTATTTTTTCAAAAGCTAGCTTTTTGTTTTATTCATCTTCTGCATTTGTTTGTTTGCTATTTCATTAATTTCTGCTCTGATTTTAATTATTTCCTGCCTTCTGCTTTGAGGTTAGTGCTTTTCAAGGGTCTTGAAGTATAGCATTACATTGTTTATTTGTAGTCTTTCTGTTTTTTTGTGTGTGAGTACTTCTTCAGAGTGTTCCATAGATTTGGGCATGTTGTCTGTTTTCATTTGGTTCTAGGAATTTTTAAAATATTTATCCCCTTATTTATTCTCATTTAGTAATGTAGCATTAAATCTCCATGTATTCATGTAGTTACTCTGGATTTTTCATTGTTGATCTCTAATTTTAGTCCTTTGTCTTCTGAGGGAATGCAGGTAATTATATCATTATTATTTTTTAATTTGCTGGTGCTTGTTTTGGGGCCTAGAATGTGGGAATATGGTCTATGTTGGTGAAGCTTCCATGAGGAGCTGAGAAGAATGTGTATTTACCTGTTGTTCAATCAGGTATTCTCCAAATGGCTGTTAGGTCCAATTTGTTTATGGTGTTTTTTAGGCCTGAAGTATCTTTACCAATCTTTTGTCTAGATGACTGATCTTATGGTGCTGAAGGTGTGTTGAAGTCTCCTAAGATTATTGTATTGGGGTTTATTTGGGTCTTCTTCGAGAAGAGGATTTTTTCCCCATAGGTAAGTTCACCAATATTAAGGGCATAGATATTAATATGGTATGTCTTCATTATGGATGGTTCCTTTTATCAATAAGAAGTAAGGATCTTTGTCTTTTCTGACAAGTTATGCCTTAAAAGCCTCTGTGTCAGATATGAGAGTAGTTATCCCTACTTGCCTTTAGTCTCTGTTTGCATGGAATAGTTTTTCCATTCTTTCACCTTCAATTTGTGAATATCTATCCCTATAAGGTATATTTCTTGAAAGCACCATATGTTTAGATTACAAGTTTTAATTTAATTTGCTAGTCAATATCTTTTAACAGGGAGTTGAGACCATTGATGTTCAGTATTATTATGGAGAGATGATTTTTGTTTTCCTAACATTATGAAATAATTTTTTGAGGTGATATTAATTCTCCTTTGTTCCTTTGTTCATCTGGTGGTATTTGTTTCTCTTTTGGTTCTGATACTTATTTTTCATTTCTTCTTTGCATCTCTTTTCTTTTTGGAGTATTTTTCAAGTGCCAGTTTAATCATCATGCTTTTTTTTAGGTTCCACTTATCTTGGAAATGTTTCATTTTTTCATCAATTTTGAAGGATATCTTTGCTGTGTATAGCAGTCTTTGTTGAGAGTTTCAGTTGAATTTCTTATTGATTCTTTCAGTTAATTCAGGGTTTATGTTACTTTTTATTGACATGGTTCTTTATAACCTGGATGTTCCTCAGAATTCCTTGTTTAGCTCATTGACCATATTGAAAATCAAATTTGGAATACTCTTGTATCTTCTACACCTCTGTTTCAGTGAGTTCCACTGTTATAGGGTTGTGAGATTAGTTGTAGTTTTGGTGGACTTTTTCCCAATATTTTCAGTGATATTGGAGACCAGAGATGGAGTTTGAATTCGTTTCTAAGTCTCTGCTTCATATAATTGGTTGTTTAAACTCAGCCCTCACTGCCTCCATAATTCAGTATATGATCTGGCACTAATGGGATATTTCAGATTCTGCTTTTCTTGTTTACTTCCTCTAGCCTGCCTTGTGAGCTGGGCAAGATATATTGTCTATTCAGGAAGTGGCCCATCTTCAATCTTGCTGTTTTTCTGATACTGGACATGCTGTCTAAAGCACCGGCTTTATTCAGACTTCCAATGTGTAGAGAGTTGAACCTCTTCTCCCAGTGTTCCCTGTTAGTATACTGGGAATGTATGGAGGGGATTTGGTGGGTTTTCCTTGAACCTGTTCAGTATTTGGTGGAACTGGCAGCAGTGTATTTATTTCCTAGAGTCCTATTTTTGTAGTTCAGAATTTTCACTCCAGGTTGGGATGTCCTAGGTGGACAATAGAAGACAGTGGAACAGGCAAATGCCAAAACAGTGAAAAATCAGAAGGGAGAAAAATGACTATGGTGTCACCAATAACGAAACAAATGCTCCAGAAGAAAAGAGATAAAACAAAAATAGAAAAAAAAATGAAGACTCAGATCAAAACAGGCTGCATATTAACCTATAGATGGACACATCTACACAAAGTAAAGGTTCAATTTAGAACTAGATGAAACCCCAAACAATACAAATAATATATAAACAAACATGAAAAAGACCCTAAAATGCAAAACCAAACTAAAAGGATTAAAAACGAATGTTAGATAATAATAAAAGTGAAAAGGGAAGAGAAGAAAAAGATCAAACTAACAAACAAAATAGTGAAAGTACAAGAGAGACTCCCAAAATACCAACAACAGCAAAGAAACAAAAATATGTACTTATTATAAAGGTAAAATAAAAAATAAAGAAAAGAGAAAAAAATAAGAATGTAAAAAGATTTTTAAGTTAATGAAAAATTTAAAGGCATCAATTCTTTTACATGTTATTCTTAATTTCTACTTAGATTGGGTACTTGATTTTGTTGGTAGTGAAGATTAAAGTAAGGAATCCTCTTGTGTTTTGATTGGTTAAGGGTTTCTGTTGTGCCTTCTTGATAATGACTTTGCTTCCTTTGTCTTTTAGCAAGCTGAGTTTTGGTAGGACAAATTGGGATCATTTGAATCTTTTCTTAAATTCTTTCTGGGTCAGTTTAAGACTTGTGGATTCTTTCTTGAATTGATAGCTTTGATGTTATATTGGATGGGGAGGAAAAAAGATCCTTTCCTTGTCTGTAGACCCTGTGGCCCTGGTTGCATGACCTAAGAGCACTTTGGGATCTGTACATATGATTAGTTCCATCCCTCCTTAGTTATGTCTAGGAGGAAAGAGCTAAAGAGAGGACCTGGAGACACTATCAAGACTGCATAGACCCTACTGTTGCAGGGTTTGTGGAGGTGTGGACCTTGTTGGTGCAGTGGTCCTCAGTCTCTCTGACATCTAAGTTGGCATCCTTTTAACTTAGGCTCATGCTGCTGCCACTGGGTCTAAAGCAGAAGCTGTACCATTTTGCAAGTAAAGCCTGCTAGATATTTCTTGTTTATAGTGCCCCTGGGTCTGGTGTCCTGCTGATGCTTCTCCCTTTTCTACCTCTTGGGAGTGCTCCCTGGCTGAAATCAGTCCATTGACACTGACATCACAGCTGTGGCTAAACCGTGCCATTATTGCTGCTTGCCAGTATCAGCTCCCCATGGCAATTTGAGGTCTGGTCTATATGGGCTGGACTCCAGAGCTGTGAGGCTGGGGGTGTGGGACTGTGCTCAGCACTCTCAAGACAGGTAAACACTGGTGCTGGGTCAACAGGATGAAAGAGTCCCTAGTTTGGCTGGGAGAAGACGGGAGCTAGAGACTGTAGTTTCCTTGGTCACCACCTGGAGGCAGGGGAGCTCTTCAATGTTCCTACCAGCCCAGATGGCACCATATTCCGGTGCACACTGCTTCTGCTGGGACCTGATTGGTGGGAGGGGTGGGGCCCTGCACTGCACCTGGGGACCACTAGCTGGCCCAAGCCATTTCAGCAGCCTCCTTGCAGAGTGAATGGCATTAATCTCTGGGGGCACTGGCACCCAGTGCACCTGCTTCTGCTAAGTTAATTGGGTGGGCTGCAGAGGGGCATATTCCACACTGGGCCCTCTGGGGAAGTGGCAACAGGCATGCACCACTTTTGCCAGCTAGAAAGGTTTGGGCACCATACAGACCAAGAAATTCCATTGCAGGACTCAAATAGGTGCCAGGATCAAGCCACTTCTGCGGATACTCTTTGGCAGGAGGTGGGGGGCTCCACACTGGGTCAGGATGCAAGCCTCTTCCCTAAGCCCCTAGAGCTTGGGTCTGGACAGGGCTAGGTTGTGTGTGCAGCCTTTATCTGCCTGGCTGGCTTTGTCTCTGCTTGTAAGGCACACTAGTTTAGGCTGTGATTGCAGAGGTCAGGGTCCCAGATTATGGTTGGGAAAAAGTTCTGTATCAGCACCTGTGGAGCCCCAGTGCCCCCCTCTTTGATTTTGTCTACTCCATATATCCAAAGGAGCTTTTTTCTATGAATTGGTTGTTAGATGGTAAGAAGTTAATTGTTCCTTCCTTGCTCACTTACCTCAGAAAGGCTATGAGAAAATTCTTTCCATAGATTTTCTCACAGAACTCCAGGCCTTGTGTCCATCCCGACCACCATCTTGAGACCTGAAACTGCTTTTAACTTCTAATAGATAACAACACTGAATTGCAGAGATGTAAAATCCATTGTCCAGGTTTATGGAAACATATCACAGTAGATCTATGTTGAAGCCCAAGCTGCCCTCATGCTTCTACTATGGAAGATGCTCTCACTTCTTTTTTATTTTTAATTTTTAACTCATTTGAAACTCTTGAGACAAAAGAAAAGCTCTAGATTCATATTTTATTTTATTTTATTTTTAAATGTGTTTTTATTGGTGCATTATAGTCTCGCATTACAATGAACATCAATTTGACAGTAATACATGCACACGGCCCTTGGTATCTCCCCCACTCCCCCCCATTAAAGAGTACTGAGATTGATGTTGATGTATTCATATTTTATTTTTTAATTATCTTTCCTTCATTTTACAAAGTTTCACCCACCTATGTGTTGCTGTCTCCAAGATTTTGTATTCCAATGGAATGTCAAAGCCCTAACAGGCCTGGCCTATGAAGACAACCTGTGCCACATTTCCATTTTCCTAAAAAAATTTACATGATACCTCTACATTTTACAGATAAGGAAACTGAGAAAAATAAAGGCTAGAGAGATTTCCCAAGGTCACAAGTGAGTGAGTGATACAGTCAGAGCCCATCAAGCCTTAAGTCTGTCATAAGAATTATGGAAGCTATATTATGAGTGTTTTATATTTTATTTTTTCTTCCATGGATTCAAAAATCTTCTCTTTTATAAACCCTAGGAGCACTGCCAAATTTTTGTTCTATTTCCTTTCTGAGAGGGAAATAATCACACACCTCTGCATTCAACTATCCTGCCTAGAACCTTCTCCTGATGATCTCAAAGACTTTCTCCTTCAATCACCACTTCCCAGGATCGAGGCTCAATCCTGGAATTAGAGTAAACTAATGCACAGAGAAAGAGGGATGCTAGGGCTAAATACCATAATATCATAAGTAGTGACATTGCTGTTGAGTCCCTCCAGATGGAACGGGACATTATACTGTGGACCCCCTTTATGACTCAAGCAGAATCAACACCCTTAAGAAAACTGCCTTCACCCTCTACCATTAAAAAGTGGAGTAGATAGCCAGGAGTGGTGGCACACACTTGTAATCCCAGTACTTGGGAGGCTGAGACTGGAGGATCACAGGTTTGCAGCCAGCCTCAGTAACTAGTGAGGCACTCTAAAACTTAATGAGACCTTGTTTCAAAATAAAGAATAAAAATTGGGCTGGGGGTGGATCTCAGAGGTAGAATGCCCTTGGCTTCAATCCCCAGTACCATCAAAAAACAACAAAAATGAAAAAAGTGTAGTAGAATTGGCAATGATTTGTCACCTCTCCAGGCTATTGAATACTATGTGAAAAACCACCTCAAGCTTAGTAGACAAAATTAACATTAATCATTTCTTATTATAGTTCAGGGTTCTAGAATTTGATTGGGTCAACTAGGCAGTGCCTGCTTGGGATCACTCATGATTTACAGGCAGCTGGTGGTGGGGCTTGGAGCCACCTCAAAAGCTGCCTCATTCACAAATCTGGTGGTTCCTGTATGTGGGATAAGACTTTAGCAGAACTGTGGGAGAATTTATGCATAGTCTTTCCATGTGGGATAATTTATGCAGTGTCTTTCCGTGTGGGAGAACTTATGCATGGTCTTTCCGTGTGGGGTAACTTATGCATGGTCTTTCCGTGTGGGAGAACTTATACGTGGTTTTTCCGTGTGGGAGAACTTATGCGTGGTCTTTCCATGTGGGAGAACTTATGCGTGGTCTTTCCGTGTGGGAGAACTTATGCGTGGTCTTTACGTGTGGGAGAACTTATGCATGGTCTTTCCGTGTGGGATAATTTATGCATGGTCTTTCCATGTAGCCTCTCTAGGGGAGAGTTTGGGTCTTCTCATAGCACAGCACCTGGACTCCACTATTATTTTTTTCAAAATAAGACAGCCAGATAGAAATTATGTTGATTATTATAAATATCCAAAAAATTATTCCTATCCATATTCAGTGGAGAAGAACTAGACTTTACCTTTTGTAAGGAGTAACATTGATGAATATGGGAATGCTCTTTTAAATATACCTTTATTGGTGCATTGCAAGTATACATCATGGTGAGGTTCAAAGTGATACAAACATACATGCACACAAAACTCAGTGTAGTTCCCTCTGACCCCTGTACATGTTAGTGAGATTCAAAACGATACCATTATATATGGATATAACATTATTTGAACTGTTTCCTTTATCATTTATCAAACCTCAACCCCATCCTCTTCTTCCATTTTAATGGTCTCTCCTCATTTATCTTAAATCCCTCTTGTTTCCTATTTTCTCTCTATTTTCCACATTTGAGAGAAAGCATAGGGCACTTGACTTTCTGAAACTGTCTGATCTCACTTAGCATGATGTTCTCTAGTTCCATTTATTTACCTTTTTAAGCCAGCACATCATTTGACACCCAGAATACAAAATCCCTTGTAAACTGAGTTGTGCTAGCTGAGGTCACAACTGAGACTTTGGGGGAAATCATAAGGAATCATAAAGAAGGTGGTAATCACAGTACCTCATACCCATCAAATGAGTTGAATGCTCTCATTTCTCTACCATGTGAATAATTGTTCTGTAGTCTAATTTTTCTATGTTAGAAAATGGGAAATATTTTAAAAGAGAGGAAAGTGATGTTAATTGCATTCACATTTCAGTAATGAGAATAGGTGGGCAGGGAATGGGGAATTGAGACCAGAGAAAGATAACACAGATTTCTCATTGTAAAATATTAATGAAAATGCTCAGCTTCCCTCTGGTGTCTTAGAAAGGATAGCTTTCATTCTCTCTATTGGGGTTTCTTGGGAGCAGAAACAGTAGCTAGGAAAAAACAAGGGGAAATGAGGGGAAAAATAATGGATTCAAGTTAGGTCCCAGAAATGTGGCAGGAACCAGGCTTTAGTAGGAGACTCCATGTGTTACAGGTGACTAAAACATGCACAAAGTGATTTCTGATTTTCTATTTACTGATGTTTTAAGGTCTGAGTCAGAGTTCCCCTAATATCTCCAATCTTCTGATGAAATCTGAAGACCATCCTAGCATTAAGTTAGTGGTTAATTGAGAAAAGAAGTTGAGACAGCTGTCTTTATATGTCAGGGCAACCAGACTGGAGATCAAGAAACTAAGAGAAATAAATTCCAGTCCTATCAGATAAATCTTTAGAAAGAGTAGAGACGTGTCAGTGACCATCCCACAGTGCACCTGAGGAGAAAAGAATGACTCACACCCAGAGCAGATTGAGAGGGGCAGGCCAGGGGACCTCACTCTTTGATGAAGGCCCCACTGGACATTGGTCCACAGCTTTTATTCATTCTTGAGTGGGGAGGTTGAGGTATGAATGCTACTGCATACATGCAGAGCCTGGGAGGTAAAATTTAACTAGTAGACATGCAACGAGGGCTAGAGGTAAACGTTTAATTTGGCTGGCTGCAGAACAACTGTAGAGAGTCATAGAGATAGTGGCTAGCAAAAACACTGCTGAGGATGTGCAGAAGATCCTTGAGACAATGTTTGACAAGCGGAATATTTGGGAGTAGGCTCCAGCAAGAGACCCAGGAGATTTACCTTGGAGGAGCCGGCTGCTTCCAGCTATCTCATCAGTCTGACTATGGCTTTCCATGACCCTTAGACCTTTCCAGGGCAAGCATTAACCTATTTCTGGCAGTCGCATTCTCCACAGAGAAGAGCTGGACTTCGTAAAGTTTCCTGGGTGGAGGTTTAAGCTGTGTGATAGTGTGCAAGATTTTGAATCTTACAGAGCTTCAGCTGTCTTATTTGTAGAAAATGAGTAATTATAATACTTACCTTATAGGACTATCACAAAGGATAAATTCGTTAACACATATGTGGAATGTGACACATGGTAAAAGTCAATAAATGGTGACTTTCTTATCATTAATAATATTTAAAAGCTTTGGATACTAAAGAAAAGGACTTTCCAAAAAATTATAGCACTTGGGAATCTCCAGATGACATATTTTATGTTAAAACTAAATTTTACAAGAACTCAGTATTCAAGGAATTTTAACAAATACGGGAATGTTATTTATGGTCTTTTATAAATGCTCCATTCTTTAGTAACTATGGCAAAGGCCACTTCAAGGCTGCATACTTTGTATTTGTTCAATCTCTATATAAGGTGGGACTGAACTGCTATTTTGTGTGTGTCTAGGAGACAGTCAGGAAGTTATCACTGTAAGGTTATCTTATAAAATAGAGTGTATTCTATTTAGAAAAAGTAAGAGGTATAAAGACAAAAACTGAACAGGGAAGGAGATTTATTTTATTCACTGTTCCAATAGAATATCATCCCAAATGTTGAGATCTAGAGACTCTCAGCAGTGTGGTTTGCCCTAGACTTTTACAAGGAGGGGCAGATAAGATTTAGGAGGGAGGATTTAGTGTCAAGGAGGTTTTGCAACCAATGGGATGGCTTCAGTCTATTTATCAGTGCTGTTAGTTTCAAGGGGACAAACTGTCTGATCTCAGGTCATCATTTGTGAAATAAAAGATGAGAAGTCGGATGTCCATGTATGGCCTTGTCATCAAGTAAAAAAAGAAGAGGAAAATTCAGTATTTGACCTGGAAGGTCGAGGGAGAGACCCATAGTCTTAGTGGAGTCATGAGAAAGAATATATGAAAAGTCTGGTCCTAGGTTGTGGGAATGATGTTTTTTGTGATAAATAATTTCCCAGAACACAAAAAGGTGGGGGCTTCTTCGGCGTCATTCTTCTCTCGGACCACAGGGCTCAGGTGAAACTCAACCTTGTCACGGGGAACTTGGCGAATCTCTATGCTCCATGACTAGAGTTCCCCCTCCCCTGCCCCTGAGGTTTTCTTCTTAAGAATCCTGGACTCCAGATTTGCATGGACTCTTCTCTGGAGAGGTCACAAGATACCATGGAAGTGTGTTCTATCGTGATGTTCATGAGTGCAGCTGGTGAGAGTTTGGGCCTCGTTTCTGACTAGGGTTGTATCCAGGGATGTGTATATGGGGTTGGAAAGAGAAGTAGCCAGCCACAAGCACAGAAATAGGAAGTGGAGGGCATTTGAAAGATGCAATATACTGCAGATGGGGACAAAAAGCCACCCTCAATGCACAGCGTATCTGTGTTCTCTGAACCCCTCTCTGAGCCTGCCAGGATATACTCACTGCTGATGCCTTACTGTCCCCTAGGACCCTGTCATCAAGCTCTTGAGAATAGGATTTCCTAGACTGCCTCTTCTCCCATACAGCCACCCTTTCCTTCCCTGGAGCAAATGGTTATTACAAGCATAAGAAGGGAGGTTAGAGGCTCTGAAATCCCAATATTCCTCACTTTTTTCACTATCAAAGTCAGGTAATATTTAATTTTGTACCCCCATTCTTGGCAAAAGTTAAATATAAAAATGATGCATTTAAACTGGGTGTGGTGGTACATACCTGTAATACCAGTACTGGAGAGGCTGAGACGAGAGAATGGTGGGTTTAAGGCCAGCCTTGGTGACTTAGCAAGAACCACAGCAATCTAGTGAGACCCCATATCAAAAATAAAAACAATAAAACAGGGCTAGGAGTGTAGCTTGGAGGTAGAATGGCTATGTGTTTAATACCCAGTATCAATAATAATAATGGGTAGGTACCATAGAATTTGAATATGATTTTATCTCAAGCAAAAACATATTCCAATGCATACATGATTTCTTCTTATTTTTAAAATATTCAAAAAATAAACCTCAGTTCTATCTTTATTAGAACCTTCAGTTAGAGAAAATTAGCCTAGCCAGTCTCTAGCATCTTTACTTGTCTCTTCCCACCTATGAGCCCTCAATTCTCCAGGAGTGTCTCTGGCAAAATATACTGAGAATAATAAATTACAAGAAGTTTGTAGGATTCCTTATGTGGTCTATATGGAGTCCAACCTGAGGGTATTGAGGGTTGCTTTGTCTCTTACTGAAAATATTCCTTTCTTGTGGAATATGGGAGGGATCATTCAAATGGAAGTCAGTCTTGTGAAACATCCCAGCAGGTTCTTGATGGGATTAGAAGACAGAGGAAGATACAGAATCCTTTTTCCAATGGAGGATACAAACTTGGGTTGTTTAAGTGGAGATCAATTGGAAAATGTCATAAGATTTTCATGGAAAGTGAATAGCATTCATTCACCAACCTATGATTATCAAACAGCATATGACCAGAACTTTTTAAGGCACTGAGAAAACAATGAGGAATGAGATCAAAATGTTTCCCCTATTGGAGCTTACATTCAGATAGAGGGAGTGATGCTAAATGAGTAAATGACCAAAAAAAATGAAGCATAAAAGAGAATGGCAAGCTATAATATATGGCAAGGATATAGAGGGTAGTCATGTCAGTCCTCTCAGATGTGAGTGAGAGCTCATGTTGCATAGGACACCATTTTAAGTCTCCTTGCACAAATATTTAGAGCTGAGTTTCCCAGCTTCAAAGCACTCAAGCTCAGCTCAAAGCTATAGTCAGGGAATTGCTGAGCTTAGAACAGGTTTAGGGTACTTCATTTTGTTCGTTGTAACTGTAACTGGATTTAGTATTCAAAGAAGAACTGGGGGCTGTGACCAAGGACCCGTAGGCGCCAGGACACACTGGAGTACCTAGAGATAGGGGATCACTTCAGTGTCACTTGTTGCCCTCTGGTTTTGATCAGGTTACTTAGTGTCTGGGTGACCACAACCTCCATTGGGCCTCTGTGGAAAGAGATGGGAAATGAGCACAGGGGAAGTCCTGGGTGCAGCCCCAGGGGAAAGTGGAGGATGCAGGAGTCAGCATGTTCAGAATGCAGATGCTCTCATTGTCCGAATACTCATTTGTTCTGAGGAAATAAACGGCCACACAGCAGAGAAGCCCAGAGCCCACGGCAGGGTGGCACTCAGATGCACAGGTATAACCTGTTTCAGGGTTCTGGTCTCAGAGGGCTGGAGTTCCAGGCATCATTTCTCTGACTGGATGTTGGGTGTGATGATATTGCTCTGAGATCATGTTTTCTGTAGATTCTTCCACATTCTGCCTCATTTTCCAGGTCCTTGGCTCAGCTCTCCGGGACTCTCTCTCGACTCTCCCAAACTTTTATTGCTAGATATAGAATGTTCCCAGAAGAAATCATTTATTAATACTCAGGGTTGATGTAATTGAGTCATGAGGGTTGTAATACCATAAGTATATTACTCCATTGTAATGGATTTATCTGGAGAAGATGGGTCCTTGGGATTGTGGCCTTAGGGACTTTGCTTCTTTGAATCCCCTCGTATGTTTTTTCCCTCTGCTTATGGCCTCCATGATGTGAGAGCAGAACCTTGCTCTCTTCCTCTCTTTCTGCTTCATGCCAACTTGCCCTGAGTTCTGAAGTCCCATCCTGACATAGACTAAACTCTGAGACCTCCAATAAACTGTGAGCAAATAAATCTTCTTCCTCAAAGATGTGAGGTCAGTGATTTTGGATTTTAATAGTGTGAATGTTGAACTTGAGGCCAGTGGCTGTATGGATGGAGTGGGTTCCAGGGGCTGTGATTAAAATGTCCCCAGTGGCAATGATTAAGGAGGGCATGACTACCTTTTCTATTGGTAGCCTAAAAGCCCACGTAATACTGGCTTTGCTAGTAAAAAGGGGGGTATGGAGGCTTCCCCCCACATTTCAAAGGAAAGCCCCAGAAGCAACTTACCTCTTAAATATTCATGCTATTCAAATATACACTTATATACAAAGTTATGAAAACTTCAACATTGCAAGAATATCCATTCACAAGCCTTTAGAAATACAGATATGGAAGTTTAGGAATAGGAAGTCTTCAAGTATAGTTTGTTTCAACAACTTAAAAAATAGCATCCTGTATATAATTTATTTCTGTCTGTACCTTCTGCTTTACTTTCATTAGCTTTAGAATAAAACTCCATGATCATAAAATGCCTCTCAAATCTGTTTGCCCTTATTTATACATCTAGGGAGAGGGGTAAAGTTAATAGAAAATTTATTGGAAAACTTTATTCCCAGAAGCCACAGTGGATATCTTACTGCACCTCCTGAACTAAAAGCAGTCACTACACACCATCTACCTGTAATCAAGTATAAGTTTTCTGATTCATTTACCATTAAATGACATGGCAGAGCATCAGAGTCAGTGGTAGATATTCACTCTGCGATGAACACAACCTACTTGGTAGTGTGTTTCTTGGTAACCATGAGGAACTGGTTCCAGGTTTCTCTATGGATGTCCAAATTTGCAGATACTTACAAGTACTTAGTCATGGGGACTGCATTTGCCTATAGCCTATGAACAACCTTCCCTGAACTTAAATCATCTCTAAGTTACTTATGAACCTAAGGCAAAGGTCATGCTATATAAATCATTGTTATGTTGTATTAATTAGGTAATCATGACAAGAAAGATAAGTTTGCACATGTTTAGTACAGAGGAAATTTAAAATAAATATGTCAGATCTGTACTTCCTTGAGCCTTGGAGTGCAGAAACCACTAATTAGTGGGGCCATTTGTTTATGTTTGCTTAAATGATTTGAGACAGGAGAGTTGTGAAGAGAAGGAAATCTTAAAAAGCAAGAACAAACTCTACTTGAGTGAGCAAGTATATTTACTGATTATCTACTTAACCATGAATAACCAGAAACAACTCAAGTAACCATTAAAGGAGAATTGAACAAATAAATATAATAATCCATCAATGGAAGGATTATAAGGATACTATTCATTTATCCAATCATTTATTCATCAAATATGTATTGTGGGCTTCTGATATTCCTCGATATTTTTTATGCCCAAAGATATTGCAGTAAAATGAATAGTTCAAGCCTGCTCTGTCACTGGGACGAACCATTTCAACATGGACCAAGAGTCTGGGCTTTATATCTCTCTGCTCCACTAAGGCTGGAGTAAAATCAGCAGGAAAATATGTTTTATCCTAAGCCACATTTGAAGAAAGGAAGAGGCATCTTTCTTGCCTGAAATCTCCATCTTCAGAGAATTCAAGAGCAAGGGAAGCTTTTATAAGAGAATAGGTAGTGAATGGACAAAAGAAAGGCAATATTCATATGCCAATTTTGACAGCCAGAGAACATGTTATTAGGAAGCTGTCAATTTTAGAGGGAGATTTTCAATTTTAGTGGGGATCTGTTTCATGCCTATGTGGTATATATATATATACTGGTAAATGGATAACAAAATATGACCCTGATCAAGGCAAATGCCTTATGTAAAAGGAAACTGGATAAAGGGTTGAATGATTGGGAAGCAAAGATGTGCTTCTAAAGTAGAATAAAAGAAAAATATCAAAGACCTATCAAAACATACTGCAGTTTAATATAAAAAACACTAGAAAGAGTCAGAGGATACCATAATAAGATCCAGGATATAAGATCCAGAGAGGCATGGTGTCTTTGTAGAATATATAAGAAAAGTCATGAGGTAACAATCTGAGATTAGGAATAACTGTATAGGAAAGGATATTTACTTGCTATGTCTAAATATAGAAACAGATAAATTTATTTATCTCTTGCTGCCGGAAACTTGGAGAAGATAATTCAATTATCAACTGAATATAATCTCTTATAGTTTTATGAAATGAATTAATAATTATACTTAAAAACTAAGCTACTTATGTGAATACTTAAGTGTATATGTATATATACATGATAGATAGATGATAGAAATTTCTTTTTTCTTATAGGGTATATCACCTGGGAAGAATTCCTTCACTTCAACTGGGTGTATTCCATAATCTAATTGTTAATTCTCCCATGAGCAAGAAATAAACCTCAAAGTGTGCTCAAGTTCATTTTATCTAAGAAAATTTGCTTTAGTAAGATAAACAGAAGCCTATTATCAAATAGAAACCTTATTAAATTCATTATTTTTGTCATCTTTTCAAAGGAATTTGACTTCACAAGTTCTCAATGCCAGCAGAAAAAGGAAACTCATTTTCTCCTATATTAACTGTTCTAGTCTTTTCACCTCAAGGAACAAATTCCTTCAACAAAACTGAACTCCTGGTTCTATAGGCCCTCTAAAATTATTCCAATGATCCTGCGCACGCACACACACACACACACACACACACACACACACACACACATATGTGGATATATATATATATATATATGTGGATATATAGAACCTTTAGCAAATTGATGGCACCTAACTAGTATTTTAGTGCTTGTAAAATAAAAACATGTCCTGTATTAGTATTATTTTAGTATTACTTAAAAATGTCAATTTATAATGACAGTCTGTTGAAATGATACAAATTAGAAAGACTTCACTCTATGAGATACTCATTTCTTCTGGACAGCTTAATCTACACATTTTCAATTTCTATTCCATCTAGATTATGGAATCTCCAGACTCCAGCAGGGAATTTAGGTTTTCAATGATCTTTTTTATTTCTCCGTTTTTGTTAATAAGTATCGAACTCCCCAGAAAAAGTAACTAATTTTCTCCTCTGTTTGGTGCTCCATCCACAAAATTAACCTGCTGGTTACGTCTGACTTCTAACATTATTCCAAAAGTCCATGTTGATTGTATATATATATATATATATATATATATATATATATATGCATATATATAAATGAGTATATATTCATATTCAATGAAACCATAGTCACTTATAAGAGATTATTATTTAGAAACTGTAGATTGAATATGAATAGTACCTGGCCCCCAATGTCAATATTGTCAAAGTTAAGAAACTCTGACTTTGACAAATTTGTCTTCAAAGCTGCAAAATTTCAAATGAAAATAAAACAAACACATAAATTTTTTAAAGACACCATTAATGTCAAGATAGATAATTTGGTCATGCAGAAATATTGTTCTCATATGTGTAGTATCTGGGTACTGTATCCAGCTAGAGGTTACTAGTCTGATTTACTCACTCCGGGTACCGGTGTCATTTCCTTTATTTCTTATAATTCTTCTTCTCTTGATTTTCCAAAATTCCATTTATCCCTTGAAGTTAGGTTTCAGTTTGATAGAGCTCGTAGTATATTCCTTGTTATGTTTATGTCAAGAGAGTTGAGAACATGGACCCTAAAATGAGGCTGCTTAAGTTTGACCCCTGAATCAACCACAAAAGCTATGAAACTCTGAAAAAAAAATTGACTTCCCTAAGCATACCCTTCTACATCAGTCTGCTTTTCACTGCTGTGACCAAGAGCAAATTAGAGGAAAAGTTTATTTGGTTCATAGTTTCAGAGGTTCTCTCCATGGTGAGCAGAAAGATACTTGGTGATAGGGTATGGTGAGGGAAAGCTACTCAGCTCATGGCAGCCAAGAAGGGAGAAAGAGATAGAGATAGAGATAGAGAGAGAGAGAAAGGAAGGAAGGAGGAGGAGGAAGAAGAAGAAAAAGAAGGAGGAGGAGGAGAGGGAGAGGGAGAGGGAGAGGGAGAGGGAGAGGGAGAAGGAGAAGGAGAAGGAGAAGGAGAAGGAGAAGGAGAAGGAGAAGGAGAAGGAGAAGGAGAAAGAAGGAGAAGGAGAAAGAGAAGAAGGAGAAGGAGAAGGAGAAGGAGAAGGAGAAGGAGAAGGAGAGGAGAAGAGAGATAAGGGAGAGAAAGAGAAGGGGGCCAGGTACAGATACAGTCCCCAAGACCATGTTCCCTGTACCCAGCTCATCCAGCCACTTCCCACCTTTAATCATTGCTGCATTGGAAACCAGGATTTCAATACATGAGCTTTTGGAGGGACATTCCATATCCAAACCTTCCCACATTCCACATCACAACACCTTCCCATCTCTTAAATGTTGAACAATACAGCAAAACATTTAAGGTGTTGTCTGTAAGGACTGAAATAGTATATGAACAGCCACCCCTTCCACAGTGCATGAGATGTAGGAAACACTCCATAAACTTCAGTTGCTTTATCAAACAGCAACAATTCTGCATTACCTTGTTAAGAGCACAGAGTCTAAAGTATAATTTCCTATTTTGGAATCCCGATTCTACCAAGAATTTGCTGTGTGATTGTGGCAAAGTCCACAGACTTATTTTGCCTTAGTTTTATCATCAGTTAAGTGCGAATGGTAAAACTATTTTCTATGGTTGTTATTAATATTTCTAAATATATATATAGGTAGAATATGAAGAAAAAGTGGTCCCCCCTTACCAACTGAGTACATTCCAAGACTCCAGTGGATTCCTAGTGCAGAATCTCACATAAAATGTTTTTCCTATACCTATGATAAAGCATAATAAGAGTAAGAGTTGCATGAGTTTAACAATACCAAATAATTAAGAAAATAAAAATGTATTGTGACAAAAGTTATTTACAAAATGAATAAATTATTTCTAGAATATTCTATGTAATATGTTAAGCACTGAGTGACAGAAACCATAAAAATGACAGTGTAGGTAAAGAAGGACAACTATATCCTGGACATATAAATAAATGATGCTGTTATTCTTCTTTTACTTTCCCCTTTTTACTGATTGTAATCTCAAATAAGAACAAAGTTCACTTTCTCAGGAGAATAAGATTTTCCTTCTAATAATGAAAACACATTTTGGATATAAAAAATAAGAACTACCATAAGATAAAGGACATAGGCTACAGAGTTCAATATATTTCTTAAGACAAAATTTCACTCTTGAAACAAGCCTGTATCTAGCATACAGGTTTCTGGGAATGCAGAAACCTGGAGCTCTGTCCTGTAACCTTACTCAAATATAGTTTTGTCTTATAGAAAGTACTTCTTACCAGTTGTTTGTGGCTTCCAATCCAATAACATTCAGGAAAATGAAAAAAGATTGATATCTAAATCTAGTAATTCATTTTCTGTGTCACAGAATTGAATCTAAATTTAGATTTGTGAATTTCTGTCAGGAATGACCATGCACCTAAGAGGAAAAGAAGGAAAAAAAAAACATGAAGAGCAGATCCAAAGGGGCAGACCAGAGGTGAAGTCCCATTGGCTACTTTTCTAGGTTTTATTGATGTTCTAAATAGGAAGGTTATATTCCAACACTGCTGAATATGTGCAGAAAGTCCTTGAGGTAACTGTTAACAAGTAAACTGCTGAGGATGTGTAGGAGATCCTTGCGACAATGAGTAACAGGCAATATATCTGGGAGTTTACGACAGCAAGAAAAACAATGAACGTTTACCTTGGATGAGCAAGCTGCTTTCAGTGAGTTCAAAAGTCTGGTCATGACTTTCCAAGACCCTTAGAGTGTTCCAAGGTAAATGTTGACCTGCCTCTGGCAGTTGCATTTCCCGTATTTCTCCATTTCTTTTTATTAATAAGTCGACAAGTTATATTATATTATATAATTTATATTATAAGTCAACTAGTTGACTTATAAGCCAGAACTTGTGGTTTTGTTGTTGATGCTTTATGGTCTGTGAGAGGCGTCTTCCAACTGTACAGAGAAAACATAAAAAAGTATTAATAATAGAGCAATAGCAATCAAAGTCCCCCAAGTGGGGTGCAGCCAAAAATTATGGTTAAACCATTTTAGATTAGTTAATTGTTGATACCAAACAGTATTTTGATCTGCTTCTCGGATAGCCAATATGGTATGTAAAATTTGTTGATGAAGTAGGTTTATATTTAAAGGAATGTTATCCATGGAGGCCATTTGTAATAATCTCTTTAATGTTCTCCCAGGTATGTAGAGTAGCATTCCATTTAGGAGTGTAATGCAGATATGGTCATGAAGTGTCACAATGTAGGCTATGCCATTGTTCTTTTCCTAGCCATAATATTGATGCCCCTAAGATATCCAGTTTGGTTGCTGTCATTGAATCTATATGTGTGAAGGACCATAATTTTGGGTGACATTGGTCGCAACTTGGTTAACAAGGTGAGCAGTATGGATGGATTCAGCAAGGGAAACTCTACCAATATATGCTGTGGCAGCAATAATTATGACAGACAGCAGAGAGCCTATTTAAATGATGAGGATTTGCTTTGGTCTTATATTGCCTAATTTTTTTTTGAAAATTTGTAATCCTGAATTTCTTTTCTAGGGATGTGTGAGATTTACAGGGAGCCATCCTTGGGATTGTCTTGTTAATATTCATAAAGTAGTAATGTTGAGCTGTGTGGCATTGGAGTGAGTAAAGGAAAGGACAAAATTCTTGAGTAATATTTAATGTCTATGTGTCATTACTTGTTATTTTATTTATAACATTACTTGTTATAACATTACTTGTTATTTTATTTATTTATTTTTTATTTTTTTAACATGCTTTTATTGGTACATTGGAGTCCCACATCACAATGAATATCTATTTGATGTTAACATACATGCACACAGCTCTTAGTGTCCCCCCCGCTTCCCCCCACCCGTATGAAGTAACAAAAATGATATTGGTATATTTTCACATGTACATATTTTTTATGATAGTAATTCCACTGATTCGTTTCTTTCTTGCCCTTCGCCTTCCCTTGTACCACTTCCCTTGCCCCACTGAGGGTTCTCCATTATCAACCAGAGTCCCTTGTGTGTCCCCGCTACTCCCTAGGTTGCACATATTAATGAAAACATATGTCTCTTCTTTTTTGTGATTGACTTATATTGCTTAACATAATGAGAACATTATGTTAAACATTACTTATGTTATAGTTGGAGCTTAAGACTAAAACATAAGGTTGAGGAACACACACCATATTAGAGTCACTAATATTATGTGTGTTATGGTATAAGTGGCAAAATGATAATAATTTCCATGTAAGAGATTTCTAGGAGAGCATGGAAGTCCAAGTCTCCAAAACTTATAGTGCCAGGGGCCTATTTTTCCTATTTTATTAATTTGGATGATGGATACTGGAAATCCCCATATAAAGAGGCTAAGAATAAATTTTCTGGTATGTAGGGAGCTCCTGTGTTGTCAGGAGTCTCTCTAGCACTCTAAGTGACCCTTCTTATGCCTCCCCAGGTGACCCTTGGATTTGTTAGTGTGGTGACACATAAGGCGAACTGAGGCATTTCTGGTATTTGGGGGTCAGCATTGTTTGTAATCCGTAGGTACTGCATCTAAGGGATAAGTCTAAGGGATAAGGTTGATCTGTAGATTTTTTTCAGCTCATGGTAAGGCTGGACTCGTGTGGCAGGCAATGAAAATAATCTAGTTCCTGTGGAGACATAAGCATATCTTCTATCCCAAGTTAGCAAGGAAGCAGGGCAATGCCTTTTTTTTTCCTTCCATTTGCATCTTTGAAAGTACCTTAGGAAAAGAAGTTTTTGGAAATGATTATAGATACAGATTGTGCCACGTGTGTCACAAAGCAAAATATTAAGATTATATAGAATTTTGTTTATAATGTCTTTACAAGTCAACCTCTGACTTCCCTTTTGTGTTTTTTAATTGTGGTAGGGTGTATCCTGTTTTCAAATAAAGTTTGTAAGGTAGAAAACAGTTTTAAAAGTTAGGAGTCAGGAACTTGTTCAATTTGGGCTGTTTTGATCATTAGCAAAGTATGTTCTACATATTTAGAATTAGCCACTGTAAGCCGGGCGTGGTGGCGCATGCTTGTAATCCCAGTACTTGGGAGGCGGAGACTGGAAGATCCGGGTTCACAGCCAGCCTCAGCTACTTAGTGAAGCCCTCCGCAACTCCGTGAGACCCAGTTTCAAAATAAAGTATAAAAAATAGGGCTGGGGGTGTAGCTCAGAGGTAGAACGCCCCTGGGTTCAATCCCTGGTACTGCAGAAAAAAAATAATTAGCCACTATATTTAGAAAACATTTTAAATAATTTATTTTAACTTTAAACAACTTTATTACACAAATTTTTGAATCTTATCTTTTAAAAATCACTTGCAACTTTCTTAAACCCTCTGTGACTTAAGATTTTGATTTTTGTTTTCATCTTTCTTTTCCCTATGAAATAACTCAGTCATTTAGAACAAAAATATTGCCATATATATTCTTTTTCATCTGAAATAATTTTTAATATTTTCATTAAAAAATTCTCATATAAAGCCAGGCATGGTGGCGCATGCTTATAATCCCAGTACGTGGAAGGCTGAGATAGGATTGCAGGTTCGGCGCCACCCTCAGCTATGTAGTGAAGCCCTCTGCCACTTAGTGAGACCCTGTTTCAAAATAAAGAATAAAAAATAGGGCTTGGGGGTGTAGGTCGGAGGTAGAATGTCCCTAGATTCAATCCCCAGTACTGCCAAAAAAATTTCTTATATTAATAAATATTTCTTATTATTTATTGGGTTTTACCTTAACAATTTTTAAATTAGCATTTAAAAAATCCTCATAAAATATTTTATTTAGATAAATTAGCTTATTAGGTAAGATAAAATATTTTATTCTCTTAATAGTTTTTTATTAAAACATAGCCTAAAAAATTTTTAGCCTTATGTACATAGATTCACATATTAAATAAAATTTTAACTTTTAGTAATTTATGTTTAGTTAGTATCCAAAAGAAGGCAATCTTAAATTATCTTTTATAAATATAAAAAATACACTTGAAGCTGTGTGTGGTGGTGCACACCTGTAATACCAGTACTTGGGATGCTTAGACAGGAGGATTGTGGGTTCAAGTACAGCCTCTGAAAGTAGTGAGACTCATCAACCTAGCAGGATCCTGTTTCAAAATAAAAAATAAAAAATACACCTGGGGGTATACCTCAAAAGCATAAAAACAATATATTTAGGGATTGAACCTAGTATCACACACACACACACACACACACACACACAAATTCATTTGATAGACTCAAATATATTGTTTTTATGCTGATGTTAACAAGCCAAGAATATTTTATATTTAGCAATTGATGTTTAGAATTTTAACTTATACATAATTTAGGTTTTTAAGAGATACACATTTCTAAAAAAAATATATCATTTATATTTATCTAATTTACCCATTAAATAGGTATCTTAGATTATCCACTAAAAGCGAAATATTTAACAAGCATAGTTAGCATTTTAAGCCACCCCTCCTGTGAAGGAAAAAAGCATTAACAAAAATGGTCACTATATTTTAAACATCTAACAAAAATAGACAGCTACAATCCTGATTGGCTAGCATTCTGGGAACAAATCATGTTATCAAATTTTAATAACCTTTTTTATATTTTTACCAACAAAATTAAATTAAATTATTTGTTAAAGATTTAAGTCATGTGAACTAAAGGGTATTTGGATCAATTTTTATTGCTGTTATTATTGTTATAATTTATGAGCACTCATTAATTTACATAAGCCAATTCTGGTACCATGTAGACAATAGACTGACAATACTCTCGTGGGTACAATCACATATAAATATAGATAATAAATAAATATCTTATAGCTTAAATTTGTCAGGCACTGTATTCCCACAGATAGGGGAAAAGAGATATAAAGATATTTACCAAACACAGTGCCAGATTAAAATTTTACAAATACGAACATAACCTATCACAGTTGTATATCCTGTGATATTAGTAATATATTATGAAATACAGGACACAAACTTGGAAGCCTATTTAGCAGAGAATGTCTGGGGCAGAATCCACCAATCATGGCTGACACTAAATCAACTGATTTAGGTGGCCACTTGTCACACCATGAGGAAGACTCTACATCAGATATTACTACCATTTATTTTTTTAGGAGGGAAAAACCCAAATATTTAGATTTATATATATATACACACACCCACTGGTTAAGTTTATAGAGATAGCATGATTTAAATTTTCTAAGGCCTCATACATGCATCCCTTATTATATTTCAAAAGCCATACACTATTATTGAGTGGGGATGAGCAAGGAACGATCAAGAGCTTTCCAATTAAAAGTGGTTGATTTATAGCTGGAAGATATAGCTATAAATATTCCTTTAGTAAGAAATTTTTTGTATGCCTTGTTTTACATCTCTATATCCCTGAAAGGGCAAAGATATATGTTTCAGATTTTGCCCTTGAGCCTGGGTAACAGAGAATGTATTTCTCCAGTGATAGTGGCCTCCCATAATCAGACAGCTACTAGAAGCTCTGATTTTCCAGAAGTTTCCATAGGTTAGAGGGGGGTAGATTGCCAAGCCAGTGGAGGTGGTAAAGAAAACTTTTCCTCTGAGGGCAAATAGGATCCCAACTCCAGAGAAGGAGGAAGAGCGGAAGGAGGTGGAGGGAATCCACGCTCTAACATAGCCAATGCTGGCTGTTGTACTATGAGAGAGGAGCAGCTAGCCATTCTTAGTGAGGTGCCGAATCTCCGGGAAGAGGGATGGCCTGAGATGGCGGTGGAGGTGGTGGTGGTGGTGGTGGTGTATGTGCAGAGAATTTCTCATTATCTGAGTTTAACACCAATAAAGCTCCACTGACCAGGCCTCAAGTGACGATAGTTTGCACCAGTATCTTTTTTTCCCATGTGCCATGCCATTTTAAGGTTCTTACCTACTCTTTTCCATATTTTTATATTTAGGGTGTCTTTATCTGGAAACCAATATTTATGTCCAATACTTCTTATAATAATTTGAGCAGCTGATATTTGCTGACTGTGTTATCTGATACTTTTATGAGTTGTTGGAGTATTTTTTAAATACTCCCTTTGCTCTGCTGATAAAGATTGCCCCATTGTTACCCTAGCCTGAAAAGTCCAGAGGATACAAAATCCTCCTTTACTTAAGCTCTGCTGTGGAGCTCCAAACCACATTCAGTTACCTTGGCTCATTTTCTCCATCATGTTCATGAGGTCCTGTTCAGGCACAACTTGGGAATTACCAGTGCACCTGAGAGTAAAAGAATGATAAAGACACGGAGAGTAGATTCAAAGAGGCAAGCAGGGGACTGCACTCAGAAGTGAGGTCCTGTTGGCTATATTTCCACAGATTTTATTGTCCTTCTAAGCAGGAAGGCTATGTTTGGACACTGCTGAATATGTGTAGAAAGTCTGTGAGGTAATGGTTAACAGGTAAACTGATTAGGGAGGATGTTCAGAAGGTCCTTGAGACAATGGTTAATAAGGGAGCTATCTGGGAGTTTGTGCCAGCAAGAAAAATAGAAAAGTTTACCTTGGAGGAACAGGCTGTTTTCAGCAAGTTCATAAGTCTGATCATGGCTTTCCAAGACCCTTCGGCTTTTTGAAGGCATATGTTGAGCTGTCTTTGGCAGTCACATTCTCCACAAGTTTCCAGTGAAATCTTTTTTCTGGCACCTGTGGCCATGGGTGTCAATTACAAACCTGGAGGAATGAATACCTGGGGATAAAAAGGCTTCATCCCTAGTCCAGATCCAGTGAGCAACCATGAAGAACTTCATCTTCCTTGCTTTTCTGGGAGCCGCTGGTGAGTTTTCTATAGATCAAATCAGCAGGTGTCTATCCTGCATGTAAATTCATGCAAACAACAAATGTTTAATTTCGGATATGTACCGAAGAAGCTTAAAATGTTAAAACATAGGTACATAGGTTTAGAAATAATTGAAATCCACTTGCCTGAGCAATATCTTGGTGACTGGGTGTGGTTCAAAGTAGAGGGCTTGAAAAAGCAGAATATGTCCTGATCTTTGAGATAAATTTAATGAAGGAGAGAAAAGGAGTGTAGACACGAAAGAAGTACTTGTCTTAAGCCCTCTAAAAATCTGAAATTAATATTTGAAACATATCTGTGCTCCTGGAAGTGATTGAGAATTTCAAAGTCTGAGTCATGACACTAAGGGGTTGGTTTTTTACCCAAGAGGAATAAAGATCAAATATGTTATTTCTCAAGGAAAAACATCTTAGGCTTGTTTCAGTGGAAACTTTGCTAATAAAACATCTCTGCTATAAGTAGTATGTTATTCAACCTGCATAAGCTGGATAAAAGAAAATATTTCTATTATGAAGCTAGTAGTATTTATACTGCTAAACATTCTGCTACATTTTCCTAAATTGGTCAGGAATAAATTCAATCCATCTGTCTACATGCCTTGAACCTGTTCTCCTAAACTTATTTTCAACTAGTGGAAATATAGGGACCATGTAAAAGAATCATAGATTTTAGAGCTGCAGTAAGTGTTGACAAAACAGAAGGCCATATTCCATAATATTGAATACATTTATAAATGTTGGAAAAATAATAGGAATAAGTGGAAATGTCGGGAAGGGAAACCTACAATATTCTCTAAAATGATTTAGTGGAATTTTACCCTAGAAATATAGAAAAAATGGGAGAGTGAACGTACAAAATTTTTATTTCCTTCTCTGCCATAAAAATATCACATAGCTCCTAAAAGCTTTCTTTCTGCTACCTGATGGAGACAGAAACACTAATATACCTACCACCATAAATATGCCAGAAAGATGACTGCAAACTTTCTACCTATTTGCATTGCTGCAGAGAGAGTTCTGTGTAAAAGGAGTCTATATATCCTCAGTAGTGGTGGTCAAGTGTTTATTGTGTAAACTGTCTATGGTGTGAATTGTTTGGTGGTGTGAGTGTGTGTGGGATATGGGTGTGTATGCACACACATGTGTGTGTAAGGTACAAATGTAAGCACACAACATATTTATCATGTTTAAAGCCCAAACCTAAAATGTTAATGGTGATCGAAATAGGGTATATGGATTATAAAATTTAAAGAAAAATTTCAATGGTTTCATTTAAAATACTATTTCGTGCTTATGGGAGATGAGAAAATTTTCTAATCTGTCTGGAGAGTCTGCAATATCATCATGGTTGAGAAGAAACCACAAGGTGGATATTTAACAGAGTTTCTGTCTCCTGCTAGCTGCTCTCCCCACTGGTGATGTTCATGAGAATGTGATCCTCCCCACTGATGATGTTGAAGAGAATATCTTCAGAGGCTACCCTTGTCCAGAGCATGCTGTTCCCTACCAGGTTTCCCTGAAAATGGGTTATCACTTTTGTGGTGGTGCCCTCATCAGAAAAGAGTGGGTCTTGTCTGCAGCCCAGTGCTCCAATAAGTAAGTGACCACCATTCACATTCCTATGTCCCAGTATCATTTGAACCTCTAGCCCCACCAAAACACAGTTAGGGTAAATGTGGGTTATTTGTGATGGATAAAGAATTCAGATCCTAAGAGCCTGATTTCTCGTTCAAGAGTAGTATGATACATTTTGGGATTTACATGGAACAGGACCCTTAGATTTGCATATCTTTCTAAATGATGATACTACAGTGGAAGGAAAACCTTGGTTGATAAAGGATCTCTAGAACTAGCTAAAGAACATGCATCAGTACATAGTACTAATGATTATCACTTAACCAGGAAAAAATAGTATAAGGAAGTAAGAAAATGTCTCCTGTAATAAAGTGTCCTGTAGCCAAGACAAAATTAAAAAACAGGCCAGAATCCATTCATACCCCTTGATATTCTGCTGTCTCTGACTCTAGCTGCATCATGTTTAGATACTCAGTGATCCCAAAGAGAGGAGAAATAGCAGGAGCCACCAACCCCCTTTTCATCTCCAACTGTTTTCTTGGGGTGCTATGGTGTCCATTCCTAGGTCTTACTCTTCTAACAAGATGGCAGGCAGTCAATCTCTAATAGCAGTGACACTTCCTTAGGAAATTCTCCAACATTCACCTCAGCGGTTGTGGTAGTACATCAGGCTTCCTTAAGTGCACAATTACCAGGGTGACTGAATATTTGAAGAAAATGGAGTTTTTCTTCATCACTTTGGGTGGTGGTAGTTAGGGAATGGGGAAAATTCTAAAGTTGGATACTAAGGAAACAGTTAATCTTTTCATCCAGGCGACTCAGGGTTCACCTGGGTGATTACAACTCTGATGTCATTGAGAAGGGTGAGCAAATCATTCCTGCAGCCAAGATCATCTCCCACCCCAGCTACAATCCTGTAACCCATGATAATGACATCATGCTGATTAAACTCCAAAGACCGGCCACCATCAGCTCCTCAGTGTCTACCATCTCTCTGCCAACATCATCTCCACCTGTTGGAACTCAGTGCCGTGTGTCTGGCTGGGGCAACACCGTGAGCCATGGAAGTAAGTTTCACCTGGAGCACTGGTACCAAGTCTGAGAACACAAGAGGTGAAAGACATGTTGAAGGCCAATTAGCCTAAATTTTCACTCAAGGCAAGGTTTGCAGAGGATGGATTTGTGTATACGCAGTCTTAGAATATATTAATTAAAGTGGGAAACATTCCTTCCTGAAGAACATGGAAAATACAAAAAAAGAAATTATTATAAAAATTTGCAGGTATTTACTGGGAACATGATAAGTAATGCACAGAGATCTTGGAACAGAAGAAGTAAATAGAAGTGAGTTTTCAGGATTCTGCACTGCCCCTTGTATATAATTGCTTGATGAAATTCTCTCCACTTGAGAACCATCACCACTGCTATATGAGAAAGTAATGTTGTTGACTAGAATTTCTTGGAAAACCTTCTATAAATAATATTCACCCAAATTTTGCATCATTGGAAAATTGTTAAATATAGTGGGACAGTTGGGAAACACAGGAGTTAGACTGGGAATGAAATTTCCACGATCGCTGTATGTAATCTTCCATTTCACTCTTTGCTCAACAGGAAAATACCCTTCTGTTCTCCAGTGTATGGATGCTCCTGTCCTCTCTGAATCTTCTTGCCACCGTTCCCACCCCCAAAGAATCAGTCCCAATGCATTCTGCCTGGGCTTCCCGGAGGGTGGAAAGGATGCTTGTGAGGTTAGTTTCTTTGTGCTCCATCGCAAGCTCAGTTTCACTCTTCTCCATACTATTTCTCCATTCCTGAAATACGTAGGTTGGTTAAACATTTTGTGACACTGGTTCTGAGAGGTGAGCAATAGGTGTGACATCTATTAGATGTTTTCTACTTCGTATATTGATGGTTAGTATCAAGAGGAAACACACACAGATGTAGGTTTGCAAACAGTATACTTGGGACCCGTTCAGATGAGGTATACTGTGGAAGAAAAGTAGTGGTATAGGAAGGAGATTGAGGGTTTTTTCTTTTCTTTTCTTTTCTTTTTTTTTTTTTTTTTTTTTGCTGTACTGGGGATTGAACGCAGGGGCGTTCTACCTCTGCGCTACACCCCCGGCCCTATTTTTTATACTTTATTTTGAAACCGTGTCTCACGAAGTTGCGGAGGGCCTCACTAAGTAGAGAGAGAGAGAGAAAGAGACAGGGAGAGAGAGAGAGAGAGAGAGCTGAGGCTGGCCGCAAACCCAGATCCTCCGGTCTCCGCCTCTCAAAGTACTGGGATTACAAGAGTGCGCCACCA